>QEOT01007780.1:116359-137429 GCA_003123785.1 Pterocarya stenoptera | reverse complement strand
AAAATTGTATTATGTTGACATGTGGATTTTCAGTACTCTGATATTGTATTAAACTCTGGTACTTAGTTATTTGACTTTACCGTTCCGCTGCGTATTTTATTGTACACGTGTTGCATTGCACACACTCAGCACATGTCGATGGGGTGCGTGACCGTGTTGTCATCATCCCGGGTGTCCCGATTTCCGTGTGTGTCCGTACATGGAAGTTGGGGGCGCCACAGCAATGGTCTCGGCTAGCATAGGATCAGGGTATTAGTCATAATTCCTTCTCATTGTGCCTTCCATAGATCCTTCCCAGTCATGAATAATGGCTCCAAAACCAGCCTTGAAATTGACTTTATCTACTACTGCATCCCAATTGATCTTGTGAGCATTTGTAGGTGAAGCCTGCCAAGTTGATTGAGCTTGATTTGTATTTGGTAGAGAAGCTTCAGTTCTGTAGTTTTCCTATTTAAACTCATTCATCAGTGTCATAGAGTGTTGCACTAACTGATTGGGATGAGAAAACAAGCCAGTGAAAACAAACTTATTCCTTCTTGCCCAAATTTTCCAAGCACTTATAGCAAACTCTTCAATTAAATTCTTATCAAACATTCCAAACAGCTCCTCCATAAATGCTTTGAAAGTAGAACTTTGAGAATTAAGTTTTTGAAAACGAATAGAACACTGCCCCCAGACATCTCTAGCTGAAATGCAATCCCATAAAGCATGCATGGCTCCTTCAAAGTGCTGGTCACAAATTGAACAATTCGACTCCTCCACCACTTTCCTTCTAAACAGATTTACTTTAGTTGGTAGAGCCTCTTGACATGCCCTCCATAGAAAAGTCTTGCAAGCTTGAGGAGCATTGAGATTCCATAATTTAGTCCAAGGTTCTGAAAGAGATTGGAAATTAGAAGATTGACACTGCTGCTGAGTTTTGCTTACAATTCTTAAATGATATGCACTTTTTACTGTAAGCAAACCATTTGAGGTGCATCTCCATATAAGTTTATCAGGGCTTTGGCAAGAACTGAGTGGAATAGTCTTGATAATGTCTACTTCCTCTTCTAAAAATATGACATGCACTAGTGGAATATTCCATTGTTTTATGGAAGACTTTATGAGAACTAAAACCTTAGTATCTACCTGAAGAAATCTTATTGAACTCTGAATCTTGAAAGTGTCACACCAAGGAATCCATTTGTCATCCCAAATAAGAACCTGTTCTCCATTTCCTATTCACCAAAAAAGTCCCTCATTTAACAAAGCTCTAGCAGCCAGAAAACTCTGCCAAACATAAGAAGGTTTGCTTCTCAGCTTTGCTTGAAGAAAGTTGGCATGTGGAAAATATTTTGCTTTAAGAACCTGATCTGCCAATGAATGTGGATTTTTAAGAACCCTCAAACATTGTTTTGCCAACATGGCTATATTAAAATCTTCAAAGTCCCTAAAGCCAATGCCCCCATCTTCTTAGACTTCCTCATATGATTCCACTTAATCGAATGAATCTTGCTCTCATTAGCTTGTTGACCCCACCAAAAGCTCCTAACAGCTTTGTTTAGTTGATTGATAAGCTGTTTTGGTAATTTAAAAAGCCTTATACAATAGGCAGGTATAGCCCGAATAATGGATTTAATCAACACCTATTTACCAGCTTTAGACAGAAACTGAGTTTTCCAATTGCTCAACCTAGCCCTAACTTTGTCAATAATAATCCTGAATGAGTTGGCTCTAGACCCGCCAACAGTGGTAGGCAATCCCAGGTACTTTTCATAAGAAGTAGTAACTTGAACTCCTGCAGCTCGAATGATCAAATCCTTTGACTCTCATCTTGTGTTACTACTAAAGAATAGTGAAGTCTTATCCTTGTTGAGCCTCTGACCCAAAGCTTTTTCATATAGATCCAATATCCTGGCCAACTTGCTCCACTCAATGTGAACAAGAGACTATCATCTGCAAAAAATATATGCTTGATTGAAACTTAGTGTCTACCTAATTTAAGCCCAGTGAGAATACCATCCCTTTTAGCTTTGTTTAATAAGCAACTAAGTGCCTTAGAACATATGATAAAGAGGTAGGGTGATAAGGGATCACCCTGCCTAATGCCTCTTGTAAGTTTGAAACTTTGCTAAAGTGTGCCATTTAAAAGAATAGAATAAGAAACTGTTCAAACACATTGCATAATCAGGTCAATTCATCTTCTTGCAAATCCCATTTTCTTCAAGCCTGCCTCCAGAAAATTTCACTCAATCCTAACATGGGCCTTGCTCATATCTAATTTGAGTGCCCTATAACATTCTCTTCCCTTCATTCTGCACTTCATAGTATGTAAGGCTTCAAAACCAATAATAAAACTGTCTAAAATGAGCCTACCTATAACAAATGCACTATAAGTTGGTGAGATCAGATCTGGAAGAACTTTTTTCAATCTATTTGCCAGAACGTTTGCTATAATTTTATAAAGAACATTGCAGACTTATCGGACTGAAGTCAGAAATAAAGGAATGCCTCTTCTTTTTAGGTATTAGAGCAATAAAAGTCTCATTGAGACCCTGTGTCTAGCTTTCACGATTAAGAACTTCCAAGACTGCTTCACAGACACTAAGTCCCACAATGTCCCAATGTTGTCGGTAAAATCCAGCTAGAAATCCATCTGGTCTAGGAGATCCAAGAGAATTCATTGAAAAGATTGCCTCTTCAACTTCCAGCTCAGAAAACTCTCTAGACAGACTTGCATTCATATCCTTAGTTACATAATTATGTAAGGGACTAATACAGATATCAATGTCTCCTGAATTAGAGGTAGAAAATAAATTCTGGAAAAAGTCTTGGAAGGTATCGCTTATAAAATCAAAATTTGAGGAGGTGGTGCCATACCTTTCGATAATACTAGATATGGTATTTGTCTTCTTCTTTTGAGTTGCACATTTGTGGAAGTACTCTGTGTTCCTGTCACCATCCTTGAGCCAAGCTTGCTTAGCCCTATATTTCCATCTCATGTGTTCCTCCTCAGGAAGAGCATTTGTCTGTTTCTGCAGATTACCGATGTCCTGATTAAACCTTCCATCATTAGCCTCTTGCAAATAAGCTAATAAAATAATATACTATTGTGAGATAATTATTATAAAATAATATACTTGTACTATAATGTAAATAAGTTAATAATAGTTTAGTATAAATAAACATCATAGTATTACTACCATACATAATCAAGTATAGAAATAATTTAGTCACTAATATTGATATAAGCCTAGTATAATAAGTTAATAATACAAAATACTAATTTACTAAAGTATAATAACATGTAATTAGACACTAGAAAGTCTAGTATATAATTAAGTTAGACATTAGTATAATAACATGTAATTAGACACTATAGTATAAGTCTTGTATAGAAATAATTAGATGCTAGTATAGAAATAACTTATAAGTCTAGTATAATAAGTTAATAACACATAATACTAATTTACTAAAATATAATAACATGTAATTAGACACTAGAAGTAAGTTTAGTGTAAAAATAAGTTATAAATAAATTAGATACTAGTATAAAAATAAGTCTAAATATAATAAGTTAATAACACATAATACTATAGTATAATAGCTTGTAATTAGACACTAGAAATAATATGTAATATCATAGTATAATAAAATGTAATTAGACACTTAGTCTAATATAAAAATAAGTTAGATAATATTATTATAGAAGGAAATTAGAAATGAATGCTTTCTTGCTCAGTTTGGTGCGTGTCCAACACGCGCCACTGGCGGTCCTTCGCCGGTGTATCGGGCCATCTTCTAGTTGCTATTCTCCTACGATCCTGTTTTCCCTAACCAGCGATCAAGATGATATGGTTGTGATAGCCTTTTACATTTGGACCAGATCAACAAAATGCAGCGCACCCCTGATTACGACGTTTAGTCTTAGGTTTATAGTCTGTTTACCAGACTATGTTAACTCTGCTCTTGAGCGGCATCCTCTTGTAGGATTGGGTTAGAGTCATACTTTTGACTTACCCCATTTTTATTTTATTTTTATGTCTTTTTTGTGCTACTTTTTGTTTGATTTGGGAAGATTGTCAGGGACTTCTACCCCATTGAATGTTGTATCGTTGTAACCGCTTAGTTTATATATGCAATATACTTAACCTGCTTTAAAAAAAATATAGAAATGAATGATTTAGTTTTAGTTTTTAATTTTTGGAAAAACTAAAATTTGAAAACCCACAAAGAATTCTTTTTTAAAATTGGGCTAAATATGAAACCAAATAAAAAAAAAAAAAAATCCAAAACAAAGCCCAAATTCGACTTTGCTCCGAAAAGTCCCACTCCAACTATATCGGTGCTCACCCCTAACTAAATTGATTGTTTAACTCTTGCAAATGAGAGTTTATAGTAGTATTAAATATATCCACTCTTGAAACGAAATTCTATTAACACTTGTTGTTTATCACGGTCAGCAGTAAAATGGCCATATTAGGATTTCAATGCCATCCTTTACAAAATGATATTTCGCTTTTAAATAATTATGATAATTGAGAAAAAACCTAACTCGAAATCGGGCTTTTGCGTGCAAACGAAAACATAGGATAAAGCCGAGAGAAAAGATTTAGGCCCCTTTGAATAAGCAATTGTTCTCATCTTATCTTATCTAACCTTATCTCAATATCTAAACACTAATTAAATATAAATACTTTCCAACTTTTCTTTCATATTTTTTCATCTAATCATTACAATCTTTTCAAATTTTTATATAAAACACAAAAAATAATTTAACTTTTTAAAACCTCAAAATAAAAAATAATACTAAAAACATTATATTTTAACAATATTTTAACTTTATAATATATTTATTTAATTTTTTTTCTCTCATTTCATAAAACCTAATAAAATTTTTAACTCAAACTATTTTACTACTATTTATAAATTATTACACTACTATCCAAACAAGTCCTTAGAAATTTTTTGAAATTCACTTAAAACTTTCTTAAAATAAAAGTAATGATGAAGAGAGTATAATTAAGACCAATAGAATTAATGATATTTTTTTTATAAAAAAAAAAATGAAGTAACTGCCATATCAGTAGCTGGCAGACTCCATCAAAAGCATTGTGTGAGTCCGCCCATCATAGATATAAATAGGCCAGTTGTATTTTTTATTTCATTTTCACGCATTTCATCTCTTGACCTCTCTCTCTCTCTCTCAAGCCTTGGCCGAAACCTCCTTGGTCTAAATTCTTTATTCACTTTCTCACGCTTTCCCTCAAACCAAACACTCCATTCAAACCTCCAAATATCTACACTTCAATATCCTCTAGACCTACATTAATTAGTTAAACTTAGTAATATACTTAATAACTGGAAAAAATTTAAACCTTTTGAATGGTAATCTCATTCAATGCCACCTTAAAGGGCAACCTCAATTTTCTTGAAAAGCACATCCAAGACAGTAATTTCCCAAATAAGCCGAATCCCATATGCAGGCCCAGTTACTAAAAAGTCAAGCCCATCTCAATAAGATAGTCCATAGCTCAAACAACTTTTCGTTTGGTAGAGAATCACCTAATCTAAGTGCCATTATTATAAGCCTATATAAATTTTTTACCTTTTCACCGTGAAGAACTAGAATCTTAGCCCGTTTAGACGTTGAGTTGATTTTAATTTATTATTTTATTATATTTTATCTTAATATTTAAATATTATTAAAATATAAATATTTTTAATTTTTATCTTTTTTATCTAATTATTACTTAATTATTATAATTTTTTCAAGTTTTCAAACAAAATATAGAAAATAATTCAATTTTTTAAAATTTCAAAACAAAAATAATATTTAGAAATTATCTTCTAACAATATTTTGACTTTATAATAATAGTAAAAACGAAACATGCATTGAAAAAAAATAGAAAAAAAAAGAGTTTGCAGTGAAAATTATTAAAAATCGAATTACAAAGTCTTTTTTCTAAACATGAGTTCATACATTATAAAAAAACATGCTTAGATTTGTTGCTTCTCATTTATTCGTGTTCGTCTTTATTTCATTCCTGAGTGGGCACACATAAAATAATGAATCGTGTTCCCCCACTAAACCCAAGAGGCCTGTGAAAGAAAGAGAAGCAAGATCAAAAGCTCAGTCCAGGGCAGAGAGTCCCTAACCTAGCCCACAGAAAGCTCTTCTGAGTACAACCTGCAGGAGGGATGGTGCTGCAGAGGATGGGACTTGTTAGTTTGAGGACCCATCGAATAGTGTCCAGTCCTCAAGTACCCGCCCGCACAGCAGACGTGATATAGGGGGAGCCCTTGATCTATTGACAGCAGATGCATGAACGAACTAGAGAGGAGACAATCTGAGACAAGGAGGTTGGAACCAAGCTACATTAATGGCTCCACCACCCGGGCAACATGCCACATTAATGATGCCATCACAGAGCCATGCCGCATTTAAAGGCTCTAACAAAAAGAACAGTACGGGGGACACAAACTTCATAGGAGCAGGCACTATATGCTTCTCAAACATGTGGTATAAATAGCAGATCCCAAGTATGAAAATATCTCTTTGATCCCTAGACTCCTTCATTTATTTACAAACTTCCAAGAATATTTACTAACTTTGGCATCGGAGGTTACACAACCCCTAGGCCGCCCTCTCAAAGCCGCAGTCTTTTCTACCTTTTGCAGACCCGTTTTTAAATACCTAAGTTGTCGGAGTTTGACCTAAAGGTGTGCGAAACACGAAGTTAACAGTGATGTCATCTGTGGGATCGTGATAGATCTTGCGTGTCCTTCTCATACTCACGACAACCCTTTCCGAACAACTCAGGAGAGACATGAGAGATGCTATGGAAGTAAGGTTGAAGACCATCGATGAGTGGGTAACAAAACTAACCAGCGAAGTACAGACACTCCATAAGGAGAACGAGGAGCTTAGAAAACCCTAACAAAAGATGGTGGGGCGGGATCCAGCGACACTGAACATTTAGGATCTTGACACACGCAAGCGGGACTTAATAAGGAAGAGGAGCATAAGAATATGCAAGACAAGCTCCACAGTTTCAAAGGGAAATACGAGGAGATAACAAGGAAGGTAGGCACGTCATCAATGGTGGACTAGTTGCTCATGAGCACGGACCTGCTTTATACTAAAAAAGTAATGGCGGTGCCTTTGCTGCCAAACTCTAGAGTCGTCACTATGAAGATGTATGATGGAGGAAGGGACCCTTTTGAGCACCTGGAAACTTTCAGGGTTCATATGACACTACATGGCTTCCCTGAGGAAGTAGCTTGTAGGGCATTTCCACTGACCCTAAAAAGGTCAGCACGTGCATGGTTCCAGTCGCTAACACTTGGATCGGTAGACAACTTCGGCGAGCTGGCCAGACTGTTCCTAACCCAGTTCATGTCCAGTCGTAGGAGGTGGTGTTTGGCTGCATACCTCCTCTCCATCAAACAAACAGAGGACGAAAGCCTGAAGTCTTACCTATCCCGGTTCAATAAAGAGCGCATGATGACTGACGAGTAAGATGAGAAAATAACCTTGGCGGCGCTCCTGGGAGGGGTCTGGCCACGATCCCAGTTTATGGCGGAGCTGGCCAGAAAGACTCCTGCGACGTTTCGATAGTTCATGGACCATGTCAACAACTTTATTAGCGCAGAAGACATTCTTTGGACATTAACGGAGTTGCGAAGGACGAAAGTAGAGCGCACAAAGAAGAGGGTGAAGGTCCCAACCAAGGCCAAGTCCCACGAAAAAGGGGAGAATAGCTCCCAAGAGAAGCGGCGGGAGGAAGTCTTGACAAAGGGACTCGGACCACGGTATGATCGGCCCAAATTCATCATTCAAAAGGAAGATGACCAGGGAACAATGTGCCGCTACTGCACGTACCATCGGTCCACCTCACATAATATCGAAAATTGTTTCTCCTCGCAAGGGAGGATGGAGTATGCAAAGCCATAGAAGCTACGCCACTCCCCAGCCCGGAGGCTGGAGTAAGAGAGAAGGGGTGATTGAGAGAAAGGAGTCAAGACCGAGTCGACTTGGACAGGCAAGCAAATAGCCCTCAGCGGCGACCGGTGATAAGAAAGCCACCCCCAAGTCATCCCCGTTCACTGCAGAGGTAGGAGCCCCCTTTGGAGGAAACTCGAACCATAGCTAAAGGATTCGTAGACGGAGGAGTTACCTCCTCAAGCAAGAAAGCACATGCCAGACGGGCCTGATACCATGAGGTATACTTGGCTAAGTATCATCCCGCCAAAAAGCATAGGGGTGACCCTACCCCGACAATCTTATTCATAGAGGTCGATGAAGAAGGGGCCCTGTACCCCCAAGACGACGCGCTGGTGGTCACTATGCTTGTCGCTAACTTCACCACCTGCATAACCCTCATCGATAACGGGAGCTCTGCGGACATCATGTTCTGGGGAGTATTCTCCAGAATGGGCATTGAGGCTGCCCAGCTGTAGCCCGTCCCCATGCCCTTGAAAAGTTTTTCCTGAAGTGTTGTCCAGCCTGCCTCGTGGGGAGCAGCCCCTGCACTGCCCTTATTATGGTCGACTTCGTGGTAGTAAAGATTCTTCCATCGTAAAACGCCATAATCAGGAGGCCTACCCTCAACAGCTTAAGGGCCGTCACATCGACCTACTACCTCAAAATGAAGTTTCCAACTCCTTAGGGAGTGGGAGAGGTCTGAGGAGAGCAGGTCTTGGCAAGAGAATGCTACGTCTAGGAGCTGAAAAAGAAAGATGGAGGGCCTGTCTTGGACAACATTACTAGAATTGGGTAGACCGGGTGCCCTCGAAGAAGCTATGGTAGACCTTCGTCTACAACTCGCCCTGCCGATCTCAAGGGGAAAAGGGCGGTGCATGGCTTTAGAAGGAAGGATGGACAACGACCTCCTTGGCCTAAGATTCTGTTTTCCTTAATTTTATTACACCTCTTTGTCCATCGTGTACTTTCTTTATATTTAATGAAAATGTGACTTTTCAGGACAATGCAAAATGTCTACTCCACATTTTCATATTACCAGTGAAACGCCAACAAAAAAAGTGTGTGGCTAAAGAAATCTATGGCAACAAAGTCATCAACAAATTACCGACCCACAGGGCACCATAGGAATAAGTAAGCCTAAGGGTTGTCTTATCCCTCCCATGATGGAGTGTGGGTCAGCCTTCGGCCCAAAGATGAAAGCTTACCTTCCTTACGGACGTCAACAGACAGGTGCGGATCTAGTCACAAACTGTCCGAAGAGCACACCTCCTTGCGGGACACTGTAAGGAAAGGTTGGCTCAAAGGTGGCCTTATCCCTCCCGTAGAAGAGAGCGGGATCGGCCTCACGGTCACCCGAATAAATTACCCTAACCTCCACCGCAACGAAGAGTGGGATCAGCACCAGCTTGACCGAACACTTACCTTTCCTGTGATATTAATAAGAGGGAGCGGGTCCAATCTCAAACTGTCCGAACAATATACTTCTCATGGGATAGAGGGGGAGAACTAGGCCAAAGACTGTTCCACCCCTCCCATGATGGAGAATGGGTTATAGCCCCGAGCAACCCGAATGGCTTACCCTAGCTCCAATCACGGCGAAGAGCAGTCAGCTATATTGCCCTTCGAATTTACCTTAAGGTTGCCTTGTCCCTCATGCGATGGAGTGCAGGTTAGTCCTCAGCTACCCGAAATTAGAAACTATACCTTCATCGTAATTGTCAAAAGTTAGGAGCAAATATAGTAACAAACTGCCCGAATAACTTACCTTATCACAGGATACAATGGAGAAAGGTAGGCCTAAAGGTCACCTTGTCTCCCTGCGGAGGAGAGCGAGTTTGGCTCTTGCGACAACTCGAATACTTACCCTAACCTCCACAACAAGAAAAGAGTGGGTCCAGCGCCAGCCTAGCCCAAAATATTACCTTCCACTGTGATGTTAATGAGAGGAAGTGAGTCTAGTAACAGACTGTCCGAACGACTTACCTCCCTACGGGACCCAACAAGAAAAGGTGGGCCTAAAGGCGGCCTTATCCCTCCGGCAGTAGACAGCAGGTCCTGCCCTCGAGGCGGCCTGAAGAATTTATCCCGACTCCTATCACAACAAAAGAGCAGACTGCCCCAATGGTTGCCCGAAGAAGTTACCTCATTGGAGAACAAAAATGGGCGGGCTAACTTGAGGTAGCCCGACCTGTCCCTGATGGAGTGCGGGTGTAGTCCCACAACTGCCCAAAATAAGAAAGATCTCCAAAAGGGAAGCAGGGTCCCATAGAAAGCCGCACGAGCGTCAGCAAGTGACAAGTAGGTCAAGATTGTAAACTCCCCAAACAGAATAGCCCAAAAGAAATATAAAGATACGAACAAAGTGCTAGTGGCTAACGGGGTCAGAAGGGTTAAACCGGATGCTAGCGGGGTGGGTCGAGAATCTTTGAACACAGCCACAGGCTGTGACTGCCCAAATAACAATGATAACAGAATATAACGAAGAAAGCACGACTGAGTATCAAAACAACAAAGTACAACCCGGTTAAAAACAAGTGAGTGCATCCGAACTGGGAAAGCATCGACTGCAAAATTGATGGTCGCGTCCCGAGAATGACTGTCCAAAAAGGATAAGCAAGCACCACGTAGCTGGCTAGCCGGGTGGGTAGGAGTCCTACACACCCCTTCACCATAATTCCCTAGACTAGCCGCCAAAGCAAAGAAGATACAAAGAAAAGACATAAATAACAAGGTTTGTGTACTAGTTAATATATATACAAATCGCAGGGCAAAAAAACACGGATCCATATGGGCACCAAAGGAAAAAGAAGAAGAAAAGTATACGGAACAATAAAATCTTTAAATATTGGCGCCAGGGATACCAAACTCACGGCAGTAGAAGCAGGATTGGCCGACTCTACCACAGTCGATGCGGGAACAACTGGACCAGGGAAAGCATCAAGCATCTCTTTCCTTCCTAGGTCACGGTTGGTTTGAAAGGCCGCCTCATTGGTGGGAATATCAGCAAGCACAAGCCTCTGAAGATACTTGGTGAAATATCTCTAACGCTGCTCCGAACTCTCCAGAAGGAATGCTTGCATTGATTTGCAGCCCTCGACAACCCCACGTCCCCACGCTTCGTCATGAAGTCTCATGAACCACTTCAGCTGCCTTTGTAGGGAGAGGGTGAAGTCTTGAAGACTTTGGTTCAACTGCTCCAACCATTCCTTCTCTCCCTGCGCTGGGGATAAGTCATCCCGAAGACTTTGGTTAAGCCACTGCAATTGCGCTTCTCCTCTTACAACTTTTGCTTGTGCTTCCTCTGGTGACGCTCCAGCTTCCTTGCTCTTTTGTGCTCATCTGCCAGGTCGAGTTGCGCCCTTTCCAGCTTGCGCATCAACAACCCCCTCTCCTCACTTTCCTGCAAGCACGATCCAAGTTCTTCTGAACAGCTGTTTCCTAATCATCCACAATGAAAGCTGCAAGCTGGGAAGTACCCTGGTGACAAAAGGAAATGCTAAAAGATAGAAGAAAGGAAGGGAAGGAGAAGAAGACAAGAAAGAAATGGTCAAACCTCGTGAAAAAAGCCAGACAAGCATTCGAAGACCCGACCAATGGCCTCCTCTCAGCTGCCCGCCATGGCTAGCTAAAACAAAGAAGGAAGAGCTTCCGTAGGGCCTTTGGATTCAGGAAATTCTGCAAGGACTTCAGGGGGAACAGACGTATCTCCACTCAAACCCCCTAGATGAAGGTCGATTGCAACATCCGAAAGAGAATCAGCCCCACCTGAGTACTCGGCTTGGGTGGACGAGTCATTGTGTAGACCCTCACCGACTATAACATTTGCAGAACCACCCTCCTCAGCAAACTCAACCTGAACAAGTGGGTCGATGACTAGACTCCTTGGACCTTCGCTGGCTAAGATATTCAGAAAGGAATCCCCCCTCTCTGGGTGTGCAGCCTGGACAAAAGGGTTCATAGCTGGACTCTTTGAACCCTTGCAGATTGCAACTTCTGGAGGGGATCTACCTATTGTACGATCCTCTACCTCCACGCGGTTGCTAGAAGTAGCCATCTCCCCCTCATCAATAGCCTCAAGATGATTGTCGACGGCCGAACTAGACGAAGAAGGAAGTGAGATCCATGAAGAAGAATGTTGTCCCTTGTCAGGAGTGGTGATCGTGAAAATACTCTAGAGGAGGACGTCCATCTTGACCCCACCCTCGGACGCCTCAATAGCGACCACCAGTAAGGGCGCCTTAAGAAGATTGCTCATTAGTTTGCCCTCCGACACTGGTGTTATAATCGCCACAGTAATGGAATAGCTGGCATCCAAGGTAGTCGATCCCTGCAATAAAGGGTCCTGGGCCCCGAGAGTAGGCTTATCCTCGGCTTGGGCACTCTCCTGGCAATTTTCTTGCCCTTGTCCTGCAGAGGAAGGTCCAAGGAACACTTTCGAGATAGAGCAACTTGGGGTCAGGCGATGACCAGCTTGTCATCGAAAGGAAGGTGTTCCAGAGGAGGCAGAGAGCTCCTTAAACTCTCTTTAGAAAAGAGGGTTTCAGAAGAAACGCTGTCAAGATTTTTTTGCACCCATTCTCGTACAATCGCGATACGTTGCACTTCGTAAGGGGTGGCTAATGGACGCACACTTTGTCCTCAGGGATCTTTTCCAGTCCGTCCGTATTGGGAACTCCTGACGGTTCACCCTGCTTACCGAATTCCCATCTGCGGCCAGACACAAAGAAGAATTTGGGAAACCAGTCTTTCACCTTGCAATACCTCAACTCTAAGGTGACCAAAATGTGTATTGCTTTGAAACCACATACATTCCCATTTTGCCACAACACCTTAGGGATAAGAAGAAACTCGAGACCAGTGAGGTCCGCGTCATCCGAGAAGGATTCCAATAAAGCATGCTGCCAAATAATGCTGCAACACATCATTAATCTCCAAGCATTCAGGTGCAGTTAGGAAGGACCCAAACCTATGCGATCTAGAAGGTCACGAACGGGGCGAGGAAATGGCAACCTCAGGCCGCACGCAAACATGGAAAGGTACAAGGCCAACTTAATGGAATGACCATCTACATCGACGACACCTTCATCAGAGCCAAGAACTTAGAAGGAGGCAGACTTCGGTATTTGATAAGTGAGAGCCAAAGGAGGGCAGCGTTGATTTGGTGGTAGTTGAGAGCCATCCGCTGCCCCCAAACAACGACCCAGCATCGGTCGAGCCCCCACCAGAAACATTGGGTTGAACATATTTTTCGGAGACCATCACCGTTAGCGTACAGAGTAGCAAAGAAGATTGGTCGGAGGAAAGAAAAATAGAGAGAACTAAAATAGCGGGGTAATCACAGCACAGTGGGAGGAAATCACGCTCCTCTCCCATGATTATATAAGGAGAAGATGACAGTTAGACCCTCATACACTATGGCAACTAGAGGAGTATGAGCTGCTTTGAATTCTGTGAATGTAGTCTACAAAGCAACGCAAACACAAAAAGTCGCCTGGCACCCCTTTATTAATGAACTTGAAAAGATATTATGAAAAGGTGAGCCCATCAAGGAAGATAGGAGCACTGCCAAAAATGCCAGTTAGCAGGAGCCTCTCGAACTTCAGAACAACATAATAAGGATCTCAGCCTTAGAAGTAAGGCGGGTTCGAATCATGAAAGAATTCTCATCGTACTCGTTCGATGAGAATTAGTGAGGTAACTGTAAAGGGACTTTCTCCCACTAAGCCCAAGAGGCCTGTGAATGAAAGAGAAGCAAGATGAAGATCCCAACCCGAGGTAGAGAGTCCCTAACTCGGCCCACGGGAAAGCTCCTCTGAACACAACCTGCAGGAGGGATGGTGCTGCAAGGGATGGGACTCGTCAGTTTGAGGACCTCTCGAATAGTGTCCAGTCCTCAAGTACCCGCCTGCACAGCAGGCGTGATATACGAAGAGCCCTTGATCTATTGACAACAAAGACATGAACGGACCAGAGGGGAGACAGACTGAGAGAAGGAGGTTGGAGAACCATGCCACATTAATGGCTTCACCACCCGGACAACACGCCACATTAATGAAGCCGTCGTAGAACCACACTATATTTAAAGGTTCTGACACAAGAAACAAGTCGGGGGACACAAACTTCATTAGAGAAGGCACTATCTGCTCCTCAAACATGTGGTATAAATAGCAGATCTTGGATACAAAAATATTTATCTGATCCCTAAACTCCTTCACTTATTTATAAACTTCTAAGAATATTTACTAACTTTGGCATCGGAGGTTACCCTGCTCCTATATCGCCCTCTTAAAGCCGTAGTCTTTTCTACCTTTCGTAGGCATGTTTTCGAAGACTTGAGTTGTCGGAACTTAGCTCAAAGGTGTGCGAAACACGACTTTAACAAATCGAATACTTAATAATCATTATTTCTTAATGTAAACATATAATACATTCTTCATTCATTTACATACTATAGATAATTTTCTCTCGCAAGATGGCATTTCTTTCTCTTTTAAAATAAAAAATCTCTTTCATGTTGTACATTTATTTTATACAATTACATAACATTCAATTAATTTTTATTATTTTTTATGGACCGGTACATAGTATTACCTTATGTGTTGGGATTAGTAGTCCATTCTATCTGTGACCAAGAGTTGGAAATCAGCACTAGATGCTCTACCAATACATTTTTTGTTTTTTTCTTGGCACTACCAATACAACCTATCCATTATAGCAAACGCCTTTTAAGTGGCAAAAAGAGGCTTGAAAAGGAATCCAAGTAAGAGAATAAAAGGGGCAAAACCAAAAATCCGCATGGACATGAGCGTTGGAGCCTTTTCCCACCAACCCCTGTTGGCAAGCTCTACTTGTTTACCAGTATGTTACTCTTGCATTGTCAAGGAAGCGATCCAACTGAGAGTAGGTCAAGCTGGAGTTTGTATTCCCACTTTCCACCAAACAAACCAAAATGAGTAATGGGTGGGGTTTGGTTTGAATGCGTTTGCTGCTAAAATGAAAGAAAAAGAAAGTCGAAAGAAAATGCATACTACAATATAATAACGTTAGATACAATTTTTGAATGTACAAATTTTATTTTTTATTTTTTAAAAAAAGTGAATATTTATTATTAAAAAATAATTTTTTTACTGATTTACAAATAACTTCTTTGGACGTAATATCATTTTCCTCTTGAGTCGTGCAGAGAAATCTCAAACTCTTATGAATCACTTAAAAACAGTGAATTTTCTTCCCTTTTATAAAATTCAAATGGTACTACCTAACACAATGCCAGGCCACCAGACCGGTAGGCTCTCAACTCTCACAAAGTCATAAATTTGCATTTCCCAACAACTACCACCAATGGTACCATAGAAGCCATAAACCCTAAAGCCCCTCCCTTTCACCTACTAAACGAGACAACAATCTCTCAATCCTGCAAAACTCCATAGCCATGAGCTTCACTTTAGCCACATTATCGTCGTCCTCGTCGTCGTCTATCAATTCCCTCTCATCCTCCATCTCCACTACAAAACCATCATCTTCTTCTTCGTATCTCCGTTTTAGCACTTCAAATCTCCAGTATCCCCACTCTCGGCTCAAAGTCTTTGCTTGCGCGACTCACACCCCAAATGTCACCACCGAAAGGAACCCCCATCCCATTGTTGGAACACTTGGTCGCTACACAAAAGCCGCACTTTTCGTCTGTGCCACGGCCGCAATGATAGCAAAGCTCTCGGTGTTGCCAGCCAGAGCGGAATCTCCTACCGCACTTTCCCAGCAACCCCCGATTCTTGAAGAAGATCAGGACGAAGCTCAAGCCGAAGCTGCAGCCCAAGACCGAGACCTGTCCTCCCCATTGTCCGAGTTACTCGAATCGAATTCCGAAGCCGTCGAGACCTTGAAGTCACTATTGCAAGAAAATCTCGAGAATGGAGAGGACGAGCAGGCTCTCAAGGTCCTCAGACGCCTGGTTGCTGCACAGCCCTCTGCAATCGAGTGGAAGTTCCTGATGGGGAGGTTGTTAAACGAAATGGGCGACGCCGAGAACGCGCGCAGAGTGTTTGAAGAAATTCTAGCTCTTGACCCGTTGTCGTTTGAAGCATTGTTTGAGAACGCTTTGATTATGGACCGGTGTGGGGAAGGCGAGGCCGTTATTAAGCGGTTGGAAGACGCGTTGAATATTGCGTTGGAGGAGAACAAGGCGAAGGAGGCACGGGACGTGCGGTTCATAATGGCACAGATACAGTTTTTGCAGAAGAATGTGGATGAGGCTTTGAGGACTTACCAGGATTTGGCGAAGGAGGATCCCAAAGATTTTAGGCCCTATTTTTGTATGGGGATGATTTATAGCTTGCAGGACAGGAATGCTGAGGCGAGAGATCAGTTTGCCAAGTACCGGGAGCTTTCTCCAAAGAAGTATGAGGTAGAGGGGTACTTGAGAACCCCATTGTCGAGGATGAAGCTATTTGGTTCGAATGAGAATTAATTTTGGGTTGTTTAGCACTGGGAACATGCAGCAATAATATGGCATTCGGGCAATCCTATGCCTATGTTCAATTTTGATGGCACTTTTTGACTTGGTCCGTTGCTGGTGATGTGAATCATCGTTGGGATAGCTACTTCACTCTTTGACTTGTTTTGTTGCAAGTGATGTGGATCATCATGGTTATATTTTCTTGGGGATCCTGTGAAGGTTTCTCTCAATACTGATACTAAATAATCTGTTTCACCCGAACTTGGTTCTTCCCTGTTTTTCTGGTGCTTTGTCATTCCTGTGCTATGTGATTTTAGGCAATTTTCCTAGTTTATAGATTAGATTCCTGTTATGTTTAGAATAGGTGGAATGGATGATCTAAGGCTACTGCAATGAAGAAACATGATGCCTGAGCACTTGGAAGTGCAAGAGTTATATCAATTATGTCTGAAGGTGACGTTGGAGGAATAGGCCAAGACAAAGGTCTTGATTCCAATGTGCAATCACAGTTTGCTAAAACTCAAATCTTTGAATACTTATTTTGGTAAATATAGGTTCAAATGTTGATTTTTGGCCAATTCAAGCTTAACGGGCAGATTAGTGTTATGGTTGTTAGTAGTTGATTGTCAGTGGAGTATTAGTAGTATGGTTGTTAATAGTTGTTTTTCAGTGAAGCAATGATGTTGCTGGGTGATGTTAGTAATTGTTCTTATTGGGTTGCTGGTACGGTGAATAAAGTTTTGTAGTGAACTTGGGGAATCTTTAAGATTAATTATTTTTTCTCTTGTTTGCAATCAAGATAGGTAGATCAGTGAAGAAAGCCACTGCTTTCTGCTCGGCTAAGGATGAACTACGTATCTTGTTGTTTGAAGTGGAAGTCGGCAAGGCTGTTGAACAAAACATAAGAGATGTAAAACAATGGACGATCTCGGTTTTGATTAGTTAGCAGTAGGTTTTTTTTTTAATCTCAAATCACCCGAGGGGCACTTCTTTGAATAGGGATGTAGGAGAGTTCTCTATCACAAAATAGGGAAGTTCTGATCAAACGACATCAAATTAATTCGTGGCACCAAAGATTGCAAAAGTCTATCTTCTACAATACTAGAGGGCCACGAAGAAATGCCAACGGAAGATCGGGGTGCTTCTTGCAAATGTGGTAACCAGCTCTACAAGGCACAAATTGAGCAGATATCTAGGGAGATGCAAGGTGGGTAAGTAATTTAGATCGCTCCTTAAGTATCAAGGACAACTTGAGATGCTTCTTAGTCGAGTGGAAGTATCTTGTTCGTTCAGCATGTGGATTGTGTTGTTAGTGGGCCGAAGCAAAGGCACTCAGACAAGGGTTCAAGCTGCCTGCAGGGCATCTTCACTCTCGGCTGTAAGTCGGACTAGCTTGGCTTTACAAAGCAAAGCAACAACCTTCACAACAATTCTCGATATTAGACATGGAATAGGCTTTAGACAAAAAGCTTCCAGTATTTTTTTTTGGTAGAAGAGCAGGCATCAGTCATTTGTCTTTAAAGTAAAGGCTGCCCCAGGGGAGGAGGAATTATTATGGGCAGATCAGTTTTCTGGTTGCTTGTTGAGTAATGATTTTTTAGTAGTTTTTACTTGTTAGGTTAGTAGTGGAGGTCAATAATGCTCCGAGATAAACTTTGGTAGTCTAGAGACTCTAGACCAATGGATAAATTCTTGTTAAAAGCATTTGTTGACGCTTATCTATAGATTAGTTGAATGTGATGATTCTTAGGAGTTAAGCGTAGGGGCAGTGTAGATTGATGCTAATCGATATTAGTTTTCCTCTTTTAAAAATTGTAAAACGATAATCCTTTTATAAAATTGCCGTTAATTTAAAATGATAAAACATTTTTAAATATATATTCTTTAGAAACAACACCAATTTACTAATAAACACTTTCTTAACCACTAAGTTTTTTTTTTTTTTTTTTTTTATTTAAAAAAAAAAACATCTGTCAAATTGGGGGGTCCAATACATCGGTCTCCCAGCATTTTCCTAATTTAAAATATGGTTGTGAAAGTAGTTGAATGTGTATCATTTTCTTTTAATTAAATAGTTAATTATGTTCAATGCCCCTAAGAAATGCACCAATAATGAAACACCCATACTCCTACATCTGTCAATTATTGTCAATAAGTTTTGAGTATTATTGCACGAGTGATGACATATATATATATATATATATACACACATTTCACTATACAGAGTATGAAGTTGTGGCTGACGATGAAATACCACCAAAACAATACATGAAGTGCATGAAATAATTAGTCCAAATCCATAATTAGCCGCCCTTGATGTGTTGTTGGAATAATTTTATGTTCGGATAATTGAATTTCTTTAAGAATGTAGGAAGAAACATTACATCTAACATGATGGGAGAAATGATGGTCAAGTAAGACCATAATATCTTGAAGAAAAAATCTATTCATAAGCCTACACACCACACATCACAATTTTTTTTTTATTTGTTTCTCTTATTAAATGTGTATTATATAGATGATGAATAAAAAAAATGAAAAACAGTTTGGTGTGTGGTGTATAGGCCTATGAGTAGCAATGCTCAAGAAACAAAATGAATGATAATAGATAGATAATGAAGGGTCTTTTCGAAATGAGAGGAAGAAGTAATCAAATGCTTGCAATTAAAAGAAATAATGCTTTCAAGACAAAGTTATTTTATTGAGAAATCAAAGAAGATGCTTTCAAAATTGAGAAATGATAGAGGTAATAGATAGCTGAAAATGAAAGAGATTTACAGGCCGTGGTCTCTTTTATTTAATATTTTAATTATTTTGTGCTGAGAGAGCTCACTCTCTTCAGCTCAAAGTACATGAACAGAACTCAAAACTTGAATAACAGTGCTTAGCAAGGACAAGTTCTCGTCTTCATTGATTTTCTTGTCTAATTTGCCAACACTTTTTACCTAAAATTTCAAATTTCCTATTCCTGTCCCCTCAACCCATTAAACAAGTTTGAACCTTAGCCGTGGTCATAAGGAGCACTTATCTAGGTTCAATTTCCCTAAAGAATGTTCACATTATACTTGATGGAAAAGTACTTGCATAAATTTCTTCACAAGCTTAGCAAAACCACGTCTTAGTTTTTACACCAGGATTGCATGATATTAAAAAAAAGCTGTTGTATAGGAAGCACAGGCTTTTTTACACAAAACAAGAGACATGAACAAATTAAAAAATGACACCAAATACATAGGCAAGCAATAGTAGACCTCCATCGCGTAAAGTATTTCAAATTTTAGGAGCACCAACCACAACATGAAAACGAGTAAGGGATGCGACCAGTTCGGCGTATATACTCTGTTTGTTGCTCAGTTTTTGAAGCTTGCCGGTTTCTCTTGGTTTCGGCCGCTGCTCGCTTTTCTTCAGCCTTGTACCTTGCAGCTGCTAATTTATTCATAAGCCTATCATGTGCTTGCCCTCTCATTCTTTCAACCTCTACCTGAAAACCACACACTGTCAAAAATACAGTGTAAACTGATGGATTTTTGTGATATCTTCTGTGTGAAGTTAGAGTATGCCATAATGCTTGAACTTAACAAGTTCTTGACAATTAAGATTTCAGAAGAAAGTGAATACTCATTTAACAAGCAATCTGCAATAGGTATAGTTAAAATTCCAAAATGGTAATTTAGGCTTCATGAGAATCAAACTAACCCTTTCTTGGCTCAGCCACAACTAGAGATCACTCCTCTTGAATCATAATTGATAGACAGTTAAAGTCATTTTAGTTCTCTATTCTCTATTAGGCCTGATGTATGGAGGCTGACCCATGATGATAATGCCCCCACTTTGATTGCAATGAGAAGAGTCATAAACTGCTCATCAAAGCCCTCACATAATAAATGCACAAAATGTTGAATTTCTTTCATTTTTTTTTTCCTGCAAAGACTTCATACCAGAACACGTCATGCTATCATTCAGAGGCTAGAGCACAAGAATTTAGGATCCACCACTGAGACCACATTTCCAGTAGCACTTGGCTTCCCATGCTTGAGCAGCAAGCATATTTTCAATGGTTTGCAATTTTTTGATAAGTAAATGGTTTGCAATTAATAGATTCCTCGTGGATCCATCTCCCAACCTGAAAACACAATCCTACACCACTGCCCGAACCATCCCCCACTCCTATTTGAATTCTTTCCCTTTCCTAATCACAAATTTCCATTCTGAGCCTGAGACAAATCCACATCAGCCACTAACTTTTATTTTATTTAGGTGTCAATTACCACAGCCTCCTAAACCTCACCCACATCCAGGGCTTACATTAGTGACCAACAACCTCCTACAGCTCACCCACATCCAGGGCTTCATTAGTGACCAACAAGCCTTTAGCATCATTGCCAACCCTCATGGGTCTTTCCCCAAAACCCCCCGAGTAACTCATAATCAAAACAAATTACATAGCTGAATTATAATATACCCAGAAGGCAATGACCAAAAAAGACAACAATTGTAGATATTGACTTATATACTAAAAAAAGAAATACAAAGAATCCTAGATTATATAATTACGATCATCTTCAACCATCGAATGATCATCATTGTCATAAAAAGATTTGTAACACACAAGTGCACTTCTGGTAATTCATGGGGAAGTTCCTCTAGC
>QEOT01007780.1:96845-115705 GCA_003123785.1 Pterocarya stenoptera | reverse complement strand
GCACCGGTTGTCCGGAACAGCGCCCTGACTAATCCTAGGAGTGCACAGGCCCTCAGCAAGGAGTTTCCCGCAAGTGCACCTCGGGTTCTAGGGGAAAATCCACTAATCCGATGGCTCCTAGAGATTGTTTACACTCAAAGGGATTTGAACCTTAGACCTAGGGGGAGCATACCCCCAAGCCCAAGGCCTTTACTACTTGAGCCAACCGTTAGGGGTCTCTTATATCTATATAATCAGGCTAGATTCAATCTTTATGTTTACAGAGAACATCAAAACCAAATGGGAGGAAGTATTAAGATGTAATATCTGCTTTGCTATCGCAACCACCAGATCCTCAGGTCCCTAGACATTAGGTGCTGAAGTACAAGATTCTGCATTGTTCTTGGCATGAAATGAGATATCTCATTGAAAAGGCCAAGCAAGAGGTCATAGTGAAGCAGAAAAGCCCAATTACATGGTTGATTGTCTACAATATATATTTTCAACAAGAGAAAGGTTACATGTAAAAATAAATGAGATGATAATAGCTACAACAATAAAGGAATTGGCAAGAAAAGTATAGAGTACCTCAACTTTCCTCATCTCAGCTTCTGTTTTGGCTTTTTGATGATTCTCCCATGCCTGAATTTTCATCTCTTCACGTTTGAACCTGGACAATTTAAGTCAAGACGTGCCATTTCATACCACATACAGTGAAGTAATTATAAAAAACAACTCAAGCATAAATAATGCAGGTATTTCTTTATATGGTTCAGATGCTCCTGCTAGTAAGCATCCTGTTCCACCAACCTGGTAGATTATAGTAGAAGAATTTTAGGCATAGTCTCATCTCTTATTTCCTCGCTTAACAGATGTGGTAATGTCTCCACATTTACCAAGCATAAGATGATGCGCAATACGTGAGCTTCAAAAGTAATACACACTTGGTCCGCTGTCCCTAAGTTTTCAAAATGATCCCTACAATATTCTGCTCAATAAGGTGACTATGTACAAACAATAAGCTCAACAATAAGGTGACTACACACTTGTATATGTCCCGTATGCCTGGGCTTTTGCCTATTCTTATGATCAATAAAATTTTGTTTACCAATAAAAAATAAATTATTGTAACATTCATATCTATCACACTTATCCTCCATTCTGGAATTTTTTGGACCAGATGTTATATTATTTGATTAAAAAAGTTTTTTCTGACAAGTGACATGCCATAACTAGTCACTAGTTGACATTTGAAATATAGAAGGTGAAGGTGTGGGACAATACATTAGCCATCCATATGGAGATTCCATAATGTTAACACTAAAAAAAGGGGGAAAATCTATGGCTCTGTGATTTCACCTGGCCAAATATTTGGCTTTCTCCGCCTCCTCCCAAGCTGCTGCACGTATCTCTGTGACACTCTTAGCTGGCTTTTCTGAAGCTAAAGTTTTCAGTGAAGTGGACGCATCCCTATCCTCCTCTTTGCTAGCCCAAGCAGCAATATTCATTTTCCCCAGCTGTGTCCCAAGAACCATAATCTCTCTCCTAGTTTTCATCTGTAGCTCCTTTTCAGATAACTCATTCTTGTTAAGTTCCAGATGATCATTACATGGATCAGATGGTGATGAAGCAGGGGCAGCTCTGCCTGGAGTAGTTGGCCTAGAAGAAATTGGGCTGCGCATTGGTGTTGTTGCCCTCACAGGAGTTCCAGTCCTGGAAGGTTCTTGGCTAGCAATTGGAGTCATTTCAGTGCCCATATCTCTCATTGATACAGATCGAGCTGTTGAGGGAGGCGGTATAAATGTAGTTGCACTCTGGATGGCTACAGATGAATCATGTTGGCTGAGATTAACTGCCAAAGAAACAAAAACATAAAGCATTTAACCAATAATATCCAAAATATTATTTTTAGTGCTTTTTCTAAATATATATATTTTTAGGACAATGCTAGGGTGACTACCAAATGTACCCACCAAATATGCACACTAGTACAAATGAGTTTTTTTATTTTTCTTTTCTTTTTCTTTAAGCATTTTTCAAACATCCTTAACCATTAAGAAAATATATATATATATATATAAATTCACTAATAGTCACTTCCTTAACCATTAAGAAAAAAATAAAAATAAAATAAAATAAAAATATGAGTGGGCATATTTGGTAGTCATACTATCATTTTCCATTTTTTTTAAGTAATAAGAAGTTTTACTAAAGCAAGTAAATAGGCATAGCTTTTTCTAAATATATTATGCATCGAAGTTACTTTATCTTCAGAGACAATACTCCACACTACTTAAATCTGGAATCTTGTTGTTACAATACTTTCTCTGAAAGGAATGACAACACTTTACTATAAGTTTCTTAATAATGGGACAACATTTCCTTGTTTTCTTCATATTTTGGAAATGCAATAAATGAAAATCTCATTTATCAGTTCGTTTTCTTATCATATTTCAGCAAACTGTAATTCATTTTCCTCCAGAAAGAGTACATAGTTAGAATTTTTCATTGTCAGCGCAGCCACTTTTTACAACCTTATGTCACACTTGAATAAGAGAACCTCTAACTAAATTTGGCGGATGATTATGAAAATATTAAAAAGTCCACGAGTAATGTAAGATCACATTAAATTTTAAAAGTTCCACCAAAATGGGGTCCATGCTCTCCACCATAACCAGGGACGAAGCCAAGATTTTATGGCTCATTTGGACACTTCGAATATCTCAAAATTCTGTGAAATGTGAATAGTAGTGAAACAATTTGAGTAAGATGTTTTAATGGGTTTTGGGAAAGGAGAGAGAAAAAGTTGAATAAGAATATTTTTAAGTTAAAAATTTGTTTGAATATAAATTTTTAATATTATTTTTGTTTAGAAATTTGAAAAATTTGTATTGTTTTTTGTGTTTTATTTGGAAGTTTGGGAAAGTTATGTTGAGTTTTGTGTTTGGATAATGATTAGATAATAATTAGATGAAAAAGTTGAAGATTTGAAATTGAAAATTATTCTGTGTTTGAGTAATGTTTGGGAAGGAAATTATGAGAAGTTTTAAGAACATCTAAGTGTCCAAACAATGCACAATCAATGAGAGGAAATGACATCAATTATGCTAATTGAACTTGACATTCTTTTAACGAACAAAAATCATCAACTATGACATCCATACTAAATCTACCTAAAATTCTCTTTTCTTTTCAAAAAATTTGAAGCTTACATGAATCAGTCTGAAACACACACACACACACACAAGCATATACTTATGAGATTGGAAAAAACTCAAATCAAGTGCTACTCTACAACAAAGATATCTCCAATCCTTCATGCAATATGTTCGAAGGGTAAGCTCAATGTGAAAGAGAGAGAATTATTTTCAATCCTTTTATTAAAAAAATCTTAAAAGTACAAGAAAAAGAACCATAGCCTTCAGTGCTACTCTCTTGCCACTTCATTCCACTAGATTTCTCACAGAAAAATAGGAAACTAATGCTAGAAACAAAACAACACATTAAAAAAAAAAAGAAGAAGATGAAGAAGGAGACAAAAGTTGCCAAACAAGTAGCAGAGAGAGGACAAAAGCAGACAATTAGATCTACAATGCAACATGATGTTGCCAGTCTCAAACAAAAAAAGAAAAAAAAAAAAAAAAACTGGTTGGAGAGCAGTTCTGTACAGCCAGAATCTCACTCTGCTGGTAATGATGCAGGGTACTTCAACAGCATAAACTCTCAAGTAAAATAACTAGAAAGGTAGGGATTTGCAGGATTTAATTAGTAACATAACCAAGTCAAAAGAGATATGGGAATGCCAAAAAGAAAATCATCTTTTTTACAAGTGACACAAAGAAAATGATAAAGTTGTCACTCTCTTTTTTGACAAAGACAACACAGATTTCAGGTCATTTTGTTTTAAGCAAATGTAATGTAATGACTCTTAATGTTTAAGAAAACATATAAAAATAATAGCATAGCATAGTTACAATGTACTACATGAACACAAGTGCCACAACATTAGGTGATCAATCCTAGAAATCACAATAGATACCGTTCTTGACCTCAGAACAGACTAAATATTAATCCAATGTGATTACATTGTTGGAATTGTCCTGCAAAGAATGTAACTTTCCACAAAAGATAAATGAGAATATGAACCAATCTTTACACTAAATGTAATCCTTACTCACTGACTCTCCAACAGAGTTCTCAATCATGAGGACAGGCTTGCCATATGAATCTGCAATTGGATAGGGGTGGTCTACTTCCCAACTGACAAACTTCATCCTCGCACATTCCATCTTAGCTTGATTTGTATCAATCCACTTCGTATCTGGTTCTTCGAAAGAAGCAACTCTTTGTTCTGGAACTTCAACAACAACCTTAGCAGACAGCTGATAACCAACATTAGCCGCCTTTCGTGATCCAACTCCTTGCCCACCATGCACTTGAGCCTGCCCCATCTTTGGCCGGTTTGAAGTAGGGCTTGCAATCCACTTTTGGGCATCATCCCATTTGGATGGTGCCGGTTTTGAGAATGGCCCAAGAGGCACTCTCTGGTGGGCCCGCTCAGCCTTCTGAAACTCAAAGAGGGCTGAGGACACAGTCATGCCGTCGTGCCCACTATCACAATCCAATGAAGAATCTTCTTGAGTTTTATGCCTTGAATTGATTAAAGTGTTCAATCTGCGGTCAGTTACCATGTCCGAGCCTAATGAGTAGACTGCAGTTGAAGTGGAGCACTCAGGAAGAACAGTCACAACATCTACAACTTTGCAGTTATCAGAACCGCTATCACCTGACAAAAGTTTCCCACAAGCAATTAATGGATTTCAAAATCATCTCTTTGCTCTTTTACTTGGTAATGTTTCCTGTTCTGACATATAAATAAAGCATCCAAACATAGGAACTCAAGACTCGTGCACAAAATTTAGACTAAAACGTGGCAATGGTTTACATGGGGAATATTTCCCAGGAAAAATATGTATATAAATGCATATAATGGCAGGCGGAAACAAGATGTCTGCAAACCAAATGGTACCTATTCCTCCGTTAGGCTCTTGAGACATCCCAGAAAATGTAAAGGAAGAAACGATAACTTTGACTCTTAGGCCTGATTTGTTTTCACAAACTATCTCATCTCATCTAATAATTACAATTTTCCAAACTCCTAAACAAAATACAAATAACAATTCAATTTTCTCAGATTTCAAAACAAAAATAATATTAAAAAAAGAGAAATGCTGTAACCACAAAGAAATCCTACAAAAGTAAATCTGCAAACTGACGTGGTTTAATGTAGTACGTTAGATTGTAAAGCTAATTTTATTATAAAGTAGATCGAACGTATCATATGAACCCATGACAGTTTGTGTTATTTTTGTGGAATCTGTGTATATAGCACTTCTTTTTAAAAAAATTATATTCTAACAATATTTTATTCAAATCTAATGTATACGAGGCCTTGGTTGTCAAGTCATATGGAATTTCCAACAAAAATATAAATCGACGCATAAAGTACACTAGAAATAAATTTTCTTTTTTTAGTAAGTGAAATAGTAGTGCAATAAAAGAACAGAGTGGAGTAATAAACAATGTGACTCCTACTACGTTCAAAAAATTCAAAATTTTAAGAAATCATTTCCAGTAGAGTAGAAAAGAAAGAACTCAATTTTAATAATCAGACAAACAAGGTAAAAGCGTAGAAAAGTAAATACCAGCGTCATGAATCTGAGGAGAAGAAGAAGAAGACGAATGAGATCTGGAGGTGAAATTAGAGCGAAGCCCTTCCTCTTGGATTGATTTCCTTTTCGCTCCAAGTAGCATGGTCCTCAACTTCCCAGGCGACAATCCTCCACCCTGGCCACCCCCAGAATCCACATTTACATATAAAAAATATGCATTTTCTATCAATTAATTAACAAAATCCCAGCAGATCAGATGCTATTTCCGGGATGATAAATACATTGGGAAACGGGAAACCATAAAGACCATCTGCAAATAAGATGTAAATAGTACACTCCCAGCCAGATTCCATGGAAATGGAGTACATTTTTAAAGAAAGAAAAAAAGAAAAACAAAGAAAAGAAGAACCTGAGGCTGTTGGATCCTTTCGTACTCCATGGTTGTGCCCTGTTCAGAAAGCTAAACTCATTGTAAAGCTGCGTTTTCTTGTTTAGTTTTGTTGATGCTGGGAAGCGGTCCCATGCCACTCACAGTCAAGTGAGGAGGAGGGGAGAGAGAGAGACTCTTTTGAGTGTACGCGAAGTTGTGAACACCGAACTGAGCAGTCAAATCGCTTTCTTTCTATAGGTCTGACTTGCAGTCGCATTTTACTTTTGCTTTCCTCGGCCATTAAAAACAAATTAGAAAAAAAAAATTGTTTTCCTCTTTTCTTTTTTCTGGACAACTAGTCCTTGGGCAGATCTGGACTTACTTTTGGAATTTACTTCTTTTATTTTGAAATTTATTATTTTTCATTAATGTGTTGTCTTTTAGAAAAATTATTATTTAAAATAAAATTACTTAAAAGGTATGATGTCAAATAAACTAATTAAAAATGACAGATATAAGAGGAGAGTTGCTAATATTTGTCCAAGCTCTAACACTTAAAAAGAAGAAATATAAACACAAACAGTAAAATTATAATTTATTTATTAAGTATTTAACATAATCTCAAATATTCACATGGAAAATAATAAGGATTTTGTTACACAATTTTTTACTATTCACCCACACTTCACACTCCATATTTTTTAATATATTTTTTTTGAATTTATTTTTTTAAACTATTTCAAATTTTTTATTCACTATTCATATAAAAAATATTTGATAAATTGTTTTTTAAAATAAAAAAAAANAAAAAAAAAAAAAAAAACTGGTTGGAGAGCAGTTCTGTACAGCCAGAATCTCACTCTGCTGGTAATGATGCAGGGTACTTCAACAGCATAAACTCTCAAGTAAAATAACTAGAAAGGTAGGGATTTGCAGGATTTAATTAGTAACATAACCAAGTCAAAAGAGATATGGGAATGCCAAAAAGAAAATCATCTTTTTTACAAGTGACACAAAGAAAATGATAAAGTTGTCACTCTCTTTTTTGACAAAGACAACACAGATTTCAGGTCATTTTGTTTTAAGCAAATGTAATGTAATGACTCTTAATGTTTAAGAAAACATATAAAAATAATAGCATAGCATAGTTACAATGTACTACATGAACACAAGTGCCACAACATTAGGTGATCAATCCTAGAAATCACAATAGATACCGTTCTTGACCTCAGAACAGACTAAATATTAATCCAATGTGATTACATTGTTGGAATTGTCCTGCAAAGAATGTAACTTTCCACAAAAGATAAATGAGAATATGAACCAATCTTTACACTAAATGTAATCCTTACTCACTGACTCTCCAACAGAGTTCTCAATCATGAGGACAGGCTTGCCATATGAATCTGCAATTGGATAGGGGTGGTCTACTTCCCAACTGACAAACTTCATCCTCGCACATTCCATCTTAGCTTGATTTGTATCAATCCACTTCGTATCTGGTTCTTCGAAAGAAGCAACTCTTTGTTCTGGAACTTCAACAACAACCTTAGCAGACAGCTGATAACCAACATTAGCCGCCTTTCGTGATCCAACTCCTTGCCCACCATGCACTTGAGCCTGCCCCATCTTTGGCCGGTTTGAAGTAGGGCTTGCAATCCACTTTTGGGCATCATCCCATTTGGATGGTGCCGGTTTTGAGAATGGCCCAAGAGGCACTCTCTGGTGGGCCCGCTCAGCCTTCTGAAACTCAAAGAGGGCTGAGGACACAGTCATGCCGTCGTGCCCACTATCACAATCCAATGAAGAATCTTCTTGAGTTTTATGCCTTGAATTGATTAAAGTGTTCAATCTGCGGTCAGTTACCATGTCCGAGCCTAATGAGTAGACTGCAGTTGAAGTGGAGCACTCAGGAAGAACAGTCACAACATCTACAACTTTGCAGTTATCAGAACCGCTATCACCTGACAAAAGTTTCCCACAAGCAATTAATGGATTTCAAAATCATCTCTTTGCTCTTTTACTTGGTAATGTTTCCTGTTCTGACATATAAATAAAGCATCCAAACATAGGAACTCAAGACTCGTGCACAAAATTTAGACTAAAACGTGGCAATGGTTTACATGGGGAATATTTCCCAGGAAAAATATGTATATAAATGCATATAATGGCAGGCGGAAACAAGATGTCTGCAAACCAAATGGTACCTATTCCTCCGTTAGGCTCTTGAGACATCCCAGAAAATGTAAAGGAAGAAACGATAACTTTGACTCTTAGGCCTGATTTGTTTTCACAAACTATCTCATCTCATCTAATAATTACAATTTTCCAAACTCCTAAACAAAATACAAATAACAATTCAATTTTCTCAGATTTCAAAACAAAAATAATATTAAAAAAAGAGAAATGCTGTAACCACAAAGAAATCCTACAAAAGTAAATCTGCAAACTGACGTGGTTTAATGTAGTACGTTAGATTGTAAAGCTAATTTTATTATAAAGTAGATCAAACGTATCATATGAACCCATGACAGTTTGTGTGTTATTTTTGTGGAATCTGTGTATATAGCACTTCTTTTTAAAAAAATTATATTCTAACAATATTTTATTCAAATCTAATGTATACGAGGCCTTGGTTGTCAAGTCATATGGAATTTCCAACAAAAATATAAATCGACGCATAAAGTACACTAGAAATAAATTTTCTTTTTTTAGTAAGTGAAATAGTAGTGCAATAAAAGAACAGAGTGGAGTAATAAACAATGTGACTCCTACTACGTTCAAAAAATTCAAAATTTTAAGAAATCATTTCCAGTAGAGTAGAAAAGAAAGAACTCAATTTTAATAATCAGACAAACAAGGTAAACGCGTAGAAAAGTAAATACCAGCGTCATGAATCTGAGGAGAAGAAGAAGAAGACGAATGAGATCTGGAGGTGAAATTAGAGCGAAGCCCTTCCTCTTGGATTGATTTCCTTTTCGCTCCAAGTAGCATGGTCCTCAACTTCCCAGGCGACAATCCTCCACCCTGGCCACCCCCAGAATCCACATTTACATATAAAAAATATGCATTTTCTATCAATTAATTAACAAAATCCCAGCAGATCAGATGCTATTTCCGGGATGATAAATACATTGGGAAACGGGAAACCATAAAGACCATCTGCAAATAAGATGTAAATAGTACACTCCCAGCCAGATTCCATGGAAATGGAGTACATTTTTAAAGAAAGAAAAAAAGAAAAACAAAGAAAAGAAGAACCTGAGGCTGTTGGATCCTTTCGTACTCCATGGTTGTGCCCTGTTCAGAAAGCTAAACTCATTGTAAAGCTGCGTTTTCTTGTTTAGTTTTGTTGATGCTGGGAAGCGGTCCCATGCCACTCACAGTCAAGTGAGGAGGAGGGGAGAGAGAGAGACTCTTTTGAGTGTACGCGAAGTTGTGAACACCGAACTGAGCAGTCAAATCGCTTTCTTTCTATAGGTCTGACTTGCAGTCGCATTTTACTTTTGCTTTCCTCGGCCATTAAAAACAAATTAGAAAAAAAAATTGTTTTCCTCTTTTCTTTTTTCTGGACAACTAGTCCTTGGGCAGATCTGGACTTACTTTTGGAATTTACTTCTTTTATTTTGAAATTTATTATTTTTCATTAATGTGTTGTCTTTTAGAAAAATTATTATTTAAAATAAAATTACTTAAAAGGTATGATGTCAAATAAACTAATTAAAAATGACAGATATAAGAGGAGAGTTGCTAATATTTGTCCAAGCTCTAACACTTAAAAAGAAGAAATATAAACACAAAAAGTAAAATTATAATTTATTTATTAAGTATTTAACATAATCTCAAATATTCACATGGAAAATAATAAGGATTTTGTTACACAATTTTCTACTATTTACCCATACTTCACACTCCATATTTTTTAATATATTTTTTTTTTGAATTTATTTTTTTAAACTATTTCAAATTTTTTATTCACTATTCACATAAAAAATATTTGATAAATTTTTTTTAAAATAAAAAAAAAAAGGTGGAGTGTGAAGTGTGGGTAAATAGTAGGAGGTTGTGAAGATTTTTTGAAATAATAAATATTATAAATATTTACTTGACTAATATGTAGAGAGAACAATGATACTGTTTTGGATGCATTTCACTATCAGTTGAGTTCAATTGCTAACTTGCAACAAAGAAAGAGGATAATCCGATGTGCCTGGTGCACCTCTGATCTCTAAGTTAGAAATATGCGTGTATTGCCTTACAATGAGGGGTTTCAATCTATTATCTTGGACTGCTAACATTGGTCCTTTATATAGATATTGATTGTTGCTGATAAGGATAGTTCAACCCTTTCCCAAATTTCAATGTCTTGATCGTCAAATTCTCGAGATATGATTTTAGAATAAATGGATTAACATTTCAAGAAAAAACAACTCGAATATCTCACTATTTCTTTAGGGGTAAATATTTTGATCAGTGACAATTACTATATTAATCTCATTGGGCAGTATGAACTCATGCTAGCAAGTGTATGGACAATTTTCTAGCTCGTTGGGCCCATTATATGGGCCTCTTACTTGGTACCGTTCAGCCCATCTAGAGGAGATAAAAGAGCCTTTTCAGTTATCTCGCAAATTTCTATCATGCTAGCATGCGTGGGAATTTAAAGGTTATGAAAGGTTCTTGCCCGTCACGTCATTACTTTTGGTTGGTTGTTCATGCTTTCGTGCCGAGGGGGATTGTAACAACTTTGCATCTACACATAGTCACATCACCAGATCATGGCATATGCACACAACGATTATGTTGTTAGACCACTCGCATTCTCCTTGGGGTGTTTCAACCGTCACGTGTCTTGTTATAAGTAGCCCTCTCCTCCTTCTTGTTACCTCTTTTACTCCTGCTTACTCCTCTTCTTTCACTATTTGTGCTTTTCGTCAAAACCCAACTTCTTTTCTCTAGAATCCCTTATTTATCTCAATGGCTCGTCAGAATGATTTTCGCCTTTCTTCTCATGGATCTCCTCCTCCCTTTCCGATGGGGTCTTTGTCGGCACCAGAGTCCTCATCTTCCCTTGATGTATCCTATTATGAAGGTTATGATTGGTCGTCTTTCTTACCAAGATGGATCTTAGGAACCTAACAAATTCATATGGAATCCCAGATTCAGTGATTCTTGAGGTTCCACCCCACGGGGTTGTTGACACTAAAGTCTTTGCTGAGAAAGTGGCCTTCACGACATGTTCCCTTTCTCATGGGTTACAGCTTCCTTTCTATCGATCGGTGCGCGACGTTCTCGACTACTTGAAGCTGGCGCCAGCTTAACTTCACTCTAATGCCTGGAGAATACATAATGTTGTTGCTTTGCGTGGAGAATTTTGGGACTCCCCAGAGACAGGTATCTCGACTTGACCACCCATGAGTTCCTCACTACCCACGCGGTCAAGGCGTTGGAAGGCAACATTTGTAACTTTCACTCTTGCCCTCGATATCTCCTCGCTCGATTCGAGGGTCACCGTTCGAATACCGAACAAAGGCAAAAAATTCCTTGTTCTTGGCTAGGGATGGGAGTTTCTTGGTAGGGAGGCCAATAAAGCTGAGTTCCCAGTTCGCGCCATTTGGGGAAAAGTCCCCGACGATAAAGCAATAACTACTGCTCTCTCTAAACGAGAGCAAGCCCATGTTTAGAGAGTTTACTCCTAGGTTGAGCACAACCAGGAGTCTGTTTGGATGAAGGCCTTGTTGATGAGGGCCCACATTGACTGGTTATTGGTAATGCCTGACCGTTTTAGCGTGAACCGTAGTCGCCTGCTGAAGGAGCCCGAGGCTTCCCACGACAAGAAAAGGCTCATCACGACCTCGCTAGAGAATGAAGCAAAACGGTCTCGCCATAAGGCCGAGGGGGCGTCTCGGCCTTGACTTCATGAAGCGCCGATGTCTTTAGGAGCAAATCGTACCGAATTGGCTCAACTTCTCGTTGGTGCGCAGTCTCCTTTTGAGAAGTTTCCCTAGACTCAGATGGTCTAGGTGATTTGATGGGGCAAGCCCTCTCAGATTTGGCCACAACCCTTGACTTCAAGTTCCTTCCCAGGAACTTGAATTTGCCCAATTGCCTAACTTTGCTCTCCTGTCGACCCAGCCAATAAGCCTAGAGTTGGTTGACGAGGAGGATGCAGATTGGGAGAGTCAAGATCAAAGTCTTGACCAATGAGCCTCAGGTCGAGCTTGGCTCTCAAAGGGCGGCAAGGGAAGGGGGAGCCTACTTCGGGTTCCTTTCCCTCAACAATTTTTTTGTGGTGAAACCCTAGTGCTCCCCGATGACTTGGAGTTGAGCGGGGGCAAGGTTTTAATCCCTTCCTCACCCTTTAGTGCCTCTTTGGGGGGCAAGGAAGGACCTTCTTCATCCGTTGTTATCGACGAGGGGGTATCTTCCTTCCCTATAAGGGAGGATGAGCTCGTGGCAGATTCCCCCTATGCTGAGTGGTAAGGTGAGGATCAGTCGCCGCTTGTCGACCTCGCGATAGTAGTTTCAATTTCGCCTCCTGTTGAGGTAGGGGTGAGAACCCCTAAGGGTGCTCCCAGTCTTTGTCTTTTGGGTTTTTTTCGTTGCCCAAACCCTCTCCCTCAAGGCGAACGAGCCCATTGGTCCAAGGTGAGAGGCGACTCTATTCGCACCATTGTAGACTAGTTGAGAGACTTATTTTCCTCGGTAAGTTGTTTGTGTAGTTTGGCCTTTGGTTTTCTTTTGGGCTTGGATCCTTACGAGTGTGTGGTTTTGGCAAGGTGTGGACCAGCTGGCTGCCTGGATCATTGATGAACGAGCCGACCTGGAGGATGAAGTCAGAGCCAAGCACATGTTCACCTCTTGGACCTAGAAGGAGGTCGCGTGTCTAAAGACCGAGAAGGTTGAACTGGATGTGATCCTCAACCAAGCTGACGGATACATCCGATCGCTTGAGGTTGACCTGGCTGGTCTACGCAGATACACGATCATCCTTGGCGAGGAGATTGACCAGACGAGGAAGGAAGATGCTTGCAACCATTTTAAGCTAAGGGTGCTCTAAGAGGAAAAGGTTCTAAGCAAGAACAGTTGTCCCACCTTGGGGGGGAAGTTGGAGGAGGCGAGGAAGCGCTGCTATGAACTAGCTGAGGTCGCGGCGAACCCTGTTGAGGCAAGTCATCACTTGGTGCTTGACCTGTAGGAGAAAAGGGGGGGAATTGGAGAAGTTGCCTAGCCGACATGCGGCGATGAAGAAAGACCGCAACGGGATGGACAAAAGGCAAAGCAAATTGACAGATTCCATGCTTCACCTTGACAGGAGGGTTAAAGCTCATGATAAGTGTATCAAGGAGCTGGAGTCTAAGTTGGCCACTTCCAACGAGGAGGTTATTCTTATATCCCCTCAACTCCTGGCAGCCAAGTTTGTTCACAACCGGGCCTTTAGCTACTGCTAAGGTGTCGGCTTGGAGAGGTTGAGGGCCTTCTTGATGGCGAACCCTCAAACTGACTTGAGGACACAGAACCTTGAGTCTTTCAAGCCTGACCCTGCCTCTCGCCTATATGTTGATTCTTGTGGGAGGGATACGATGCCTGATGCGTTCCCAGCCTCGACTCCTCCAGCTCCCTCAACTCCTCTTGCCTGAACAAGGCGCCTCTTTCTTGGCCGTACTAGTAATCATTTTTGTTTTGAGTAAATTGACATTTTTTTCTCTCTTGGCTATACTAGCCATTTGTGTTAGACTGATATTTTGAGTAATGCACATTTGCTCTTGTGTTAATTGATTGTAATAATTGCCTCTTAGTCTTTTGTTTTGTACGTTTTGAGTTTCAAGCATTTGAAATTCTTAACACATTTATGGGTGTATGGCAAGGGTCATGCAGTCTGAGGACTTGCGTGCCCTATTCCTCACCGTGAGTCTAAGGACTCAACATTGGTGGGCAGGGGTCGCACAGTCTGAGAACTTGTGCTCCCTATTCCTCACTGTGAGTCTAAGGACTCAACATTGGTGGGTGAAGGTTGTGCAGTCTGAGGACTTGCATGCCCTATTCCTCACCGCGAGTCTAAGGACTTGACATTGGTGGGTGAGGATCCCACAATCTGAGGACTTGCAGCTCCTACTCACTACGGTCTAAGGACTCGATATCGGAGGTGCACCATACCTTCGCTATCATGAGACCATTCTGCCCAGTAGGATTAATATGGTAACTGTCCTAGATCAAAAATATTTATCCCTAAGAAAATAGCAAGATATTTGATACGTTTATCCTCGATATGTTATTACTTTCGTTTTGAAATCATATCCCATAAAAGACCCCAAGATTTGGAGAAGGGTTGAACTATCTTTATCAACAACAATCCACCTCTATATAAATGACCAACGTTAGCAGCCCAAGGTAACAAATTCAGACCCCTCATTGTAAGGCAATACACGCATATTTCTAACTTAGGTATTGTTGCACCAGGCACATCGGTCTACCCTTTTTCTTTGTTGCAGGTTAGCAGTCGAGATCAGTTGACGGTGACACACATCCAACGAAGATATATAAAAGCTCAAAATGTACAAGTCTTGCGTAAACTTTTTATAAAAAAGGGGTCCCACCATGAAAAATGTGAAAGATTTACTTTTTCTTTATAGAGCCCACTTTTTTACAAAGGATTGCGCAATGCTTATATATTTGGAACTTGAAAAATGCTAGTATGTCGTTTGAATTTGCTCTCATTTTGACTGCTCATGTATTTAGTTTTTTTTTTTTAATTTTTTTCTTTACTTAATGATAAAGGAAGTGACTTTTAGTGTATTGGTGTATTTTTTTATTTTTTAAAAATATTTAAATATATTACAAAAATGTAAAAAATAAAAGAAAAAAAAATTGTACTAGTAGGCATGCCGAGCTGTCATAGCTGGGCAGTATACTAGCACTACCCTTGGAACTTATCCCTAGCATTACTTAAAAAACTAAGTAACATCGAATTATATTTTACGGCTAAAATAGTATTGTTTTATAGTTTTTACCATAAATTATTGAAAATCGCTAATTTGTAGAGCATGCAAATTTAAGATATAAATTGATAATAATTAAATATTAATAAATTAAAAATATGAACTTGGTATTTTTATTTTTTTTAATGTACAAGTAACTTTTAATAAGTTTGTGGTATTTTTGTCGTGGTCAAGATGGTATCAGTTATACAATGTTTGAAGTAGTTTTTTTGAAAGGATGTTTAAATTAAGTTTACTTCTTTCTAAAATGAGATACGAATAAAAGAAAGTATTATGGGTGATACTCAAAAAGCAATCATGCTCTATAATTTCCTATGCCCCTCTTCATAAAGACAATGATACTAAATCTAAGGACCAAATATGCTTAATTTACATTTTGAGTTCTCAAATTTACACTGTCTAATAAAAAATTGACATTATAGCTCTCTTTATTTCCCAAAATAACCCAAATCTTTCATTATCAAACTCTCATTTTCAAAGGAAATTCATTTAGTTTGGTTGTAAGATGACTCGTTAAAAAATGAGCAGCACAAAAGGCTATCCCAAGTATAGGAGCGTGTCGAGTAGTAATTAGGAATAAATTCCTAGATCGTCTCCACAGGGAAAGTGCTAAAAATAAACTCGTGTAAAATGGTGGGAATATTTACGATGGGAAAATAAAAATAAAAAGTGATGATATGTACAATGGATGAAAGAGTGCAGTGAAAAGAGGTTGATTTGAGCGTTTTGAGATGCAATGATGAAAACTAAAGAAATTAAAGTGTCAGACAGTGAATTTAAATTGCTGAAAATTAAATTACTGAAATTTAAATGAGCTGGAAAATTAAATGCATCAGAATAAATTGCAGAAAATAAATAACAGAAAATTAAATGACAATAAAATAAAAGTGCTGGAAATTAAAGTGCAGAAAATTAAATTGCAGAAAATAAAGGACACTAAAATAAAGGACTGTGAAATAAAAGTGCAGAAATTAAAAGTACTGAAAAATAAAATTAACTCAGTTAGACTAGAATAATGATTCTGTCTAACTGGAAGATTTATCAATTAAGTCCAAGAAAATTAATCACCAAATGTTAAGTCTGAATAATTGATGGTAGAGACATTCACAAGTCCAATTGATTACCACAGGGATTTCTCAAGCATTCACTGTATTCGGAAATCACAGTGAATCAAGAGAAGTATATAAATAATCAACGTTTCAAAAAATACCAATCAATTAATCAAACTCACAATTATGAATTTTATTGTTGATCTAAAATAAAAGTGCAGGATTGATGGTAGAGATATCTATAAGTCCAATTAATTATCACAGGGATTTTTCAAGCATTCACTGTATTCGGAAATCACAATGAATCAAGAGAAATATATAGATAATCAAAGTTTCTAATAACAATACCAATCAATTGCAGGAATTAAAAGTGCTAAAAAAATAAAGGACATAAATTAAAATAAAAAAAATAAAATAAAATAAAAGTGGAGACTACAGATAAAGGAGAACAGTTCGATAACACAAGTGCAGTAAAATAAAAGTGCTGAAAAATAAATGGCATTAATTTAAAGTGCAGAAAAATAAATAACATAAATTAAAATAAAATAAAATAAAATAAAAAAATGGAGACTGCAGATAAAGGAGAACAGTTTGATAACACAGTTGGTCCATTAGGCTCTCAACTGTATCACCAAACTCCCTCACTTCATCTGCATTTTCTCCTAAAATCTGCACTACTCCTACTCTATCCTACAGAGCCTCTAACCTCAGCCTCCTCTTCTTCGTTCATCTCAAGCCTATTTATAGGCTTCAAAAAGTATATGCTTCGCTGTTTGCTGCCCCTCTTTCCCACCTGCAGAAGACTTTTCATCACTGCTTTTTTTTCTTTTTCTTTCTTCCACTCTCCGCATGTGAAGTGGTCGGCCAGCTCTCTCTTCTTTCTTTTTATTTTTTTTTCTCTTCTTCCTCTTTCTTCCACGTTCGTTTGTCTGCATGCGTCTGTCTCCGCGTGCACGTTCAGTCTGCTACTCCACTTCGCTTTGATTTCCACAGCTGTGTTCCGAGTGGGTTGCTGCTGGTTTTACTCTACACCAGCGTGCTTCTGCTTCTTCTTCTGCGCAGCACGTTCGGCTGCTCTCCTTCTTTCTTTTTATTTTTTTTTCTCTTCTTCCTCTGCTCAGCTCGTCTCTCTGCTTCCCGTCGTCCAGCTTCCCACTCCGTCTCTCTTTTCGTTCTGTTGCAGCAGTTGGTTGTTCGTTGCTGCAGGCAAGGTGGAGCTCGGCTGGTGGAGAGGTGCAGGTGGGCGGAGGACGGCCCATGGTGGCAGATGGTGCAGTGCATGGCTCACGGGTGGAGGTCGAATGAGGCTGCCGTGGCGTCGGTCGTGACTGTGGAGGATCGCTGGCGTTGTCTGAGGTTGATGGTGGGAGGAAGACGGCCCATGGTGGCGTGGAGGCTGCGCACGGCTGCGCTGTGCATGCGGAGTGCACTGTTCATCGAGGCACAGCTCGGGAGGTTGAAGACGAGCTCGACGACGTGTCGTTTTCGTCTGTTGACAAAACGGCACGTCGTTTAGTCGTAACGGTGAAATCAACTCAGAGCAAAACGACATGTCGTTTTGGTTTTGGACAAAACGGCACGTCGTTTAGCTCAGACGGCAGAAACGACTTATGGTGAAAACGACATGTCGTTTTGGTTTGCTGACCAAACGACATGTCGTTTAGCCAGCGCAGAAAATAAAAAAAAAATAAAAATAAAAATAAAATAAAATAAAATAAAATAAAAATAAATAAAATAAGATAAGCAAAAATAAATAAAAATAAAAATAAAACTTAGACAAATAAAATAAAATAAAATAAAGAAACTGAAATAAATAAAATTAAACAAGAGATGAAAAATAAAATATTTGTGTTGTGCATGAGAATTTATTGACCAAATAAATCACAAGTTATAAATTCAAGCATAAACTATGCTTTTAATCAATTTAATTCACAACTTAGATTTATGCCTATTAATCAATTTATCCCTCTAAAACCAATGATAAAATAATAAAACAATTAAAAATTATTGATTTTAAATAGATAAAATATGCAATTATGCAGCTCAATCACACCCCCCAACTAACTTTTTGCTAGTCTCTGAGCAAAATAGTGAAAATTAATTGAGATGAATATTGCATAAAGCTCGAAATCCAAACAAAAGCAATCAAACATAATAATGAATTCTCACACAGCGACACGTAACTGTCAACTCCTAGGGGCTATATTCACCAAGACTGTCTCAACAATCTTTCATTAAGAATTTGGGAAAATGTCTCAAAACTCATATGTGTGTGTAGCTAAACAACTGTGTGTTCTTCATTACTACTCGGGATTTATTTCAGGATTTTTCAACCTTAAGATTAATCATTTCTGATTCTAACTACCTCAAAGCCCAAGGGTCTAGCAGTTTTCCCGCCAACTCTGTTTAAAGGTTGATCACTCAATCCCCAAAGTTTGGGTAACTGTTTCTAGCCCTTTAATAAGGAAAGCGCACCGCTTAATCCTTTATTTATTTTTATTACTATATTATTTTTTTTTCAAGTGGATTCGAACAGTGGGGAATCAAACCGAGGACTGTGCGCCTAATCCACACAATCCCAAGTTCGCCCTTACCACTAAGACAGATGCTTTTTTTTTTTTTTTATATAAGGCTCGGTAGTCCTGCAGTTTACTTCTCCTGTGTAAAATCCATGAACAGTAATGAAGAACACTATGAGTGTAAGCATGTGCAAAATATTGTTTGAGATTTTTCCTTCATTATATATAAATCATGCCAAGTCTATCTCAATAAATATAGCATCCCGGTGTTT
>QEOT01007780.1:67244-92867 GCA_003123785.1 Pterocarya stenoptera | reverse complement strand
TGCTGCTCCACTTCGCTTTGATTTCCACAGCTGTGTTCCGAGTGGGTTGCTGCTGGTTTTACTCTGCACCAGCGTGCTTCTGCTTCTTCTTCTGCGCAGCACGTTCGGCTGCTCTCCTTCTTTCTTTTTATTTTTTTTTTCTCTTCTTCCTCTGCTCAGCTCGTCTCTCTGCTTCCCGTCGTCCAGCTTCCCGCTCCGTCTCTCTTTTCGTTCTGTTGCAGCAGTTGGTTGTTCGTTGCTGCAGGCAAGGTGGAGCTCAGCTGGTGGAGAGGTGCAGGTGGGCGGAGGACGGCCCATGGTGGCAGATGGTGCAGTGCATGGCTCACGGGTGGAGGTCGAATGAGGCTGCCGTGGCGTCGGTCGTGGCTGTGGAGGATCGCCGGCGTCGTCAGAGGTTGATGGTCGGCGGAAGACGGCCCACGGTGGCGTGGAGGCTACGCACGGCTGCGCTGTGCATGCGGAGTGCACTGTTCATCGAGGCACAGCTCGGGAGGTTGAAGACGAGCTCGACGACGTGTCGTTTTCGTCTGTTGACAAAACGGCACGTCGTTTAGTCGTAACGGTGAAATCAACTCAGAGCAAAACAACGTGTCGTTTTGGTTTTGGACAAAACGGCACGTCGTTTAGCTCAGACGGCAGAAACGACTTATGGTGAAAACGACATGTCGTTTTGGTTTGCTGACCAAACGACATGTCGTTTAGCCAGCGCAGAAAATAAAAAAAAAATAAAATAAAAATAAAATAAAATAAAATAAAATAAAAATAAAAATAAAATAAGATAAGCAAAAATAAATAAAAATAAAAATAAAACTTAGACAAATAAAATAAAATAAAATAAAATAAAATAAAGAAACTGAAATAAATAAAATTAAACAAGAGATGAAAAATAAAATATTTGTGTTGTGCATGAGAATTTATTGTCCAAATAAATCACAAGTTATAAATTTAAGCATAAACCATGCTTTTAATCAATTTAATTCACAACTTGGATTTATGCCTATTAATCAATTTATCCCTCTAAAACCAATGATAAAATAATAAAACAATTAAAAATTATTGGTTTTAAATAGATAAAATATGCAATTATGCAGCTCAATCATAAGACTCGGTTGAGATCAATTCAGTTCAGTCTAATTTTAGGTTGAATCTAATATCTAAACGCTCAATTCTCAAATTACTAAAATCATTTCAACTCAAAACCCCATTACACGTGGGATTCACAACCTTTCAACTTAACACATTTTTATACGTGGGACCCATATCCTTTTTCAATTTTCCATAAATAGTATTAAACTCATCTTAATATTTAAATATATCTAAACTCATTTTAGATGGGTCTTACATAACTCACTTCACCTACTTAACTCACTACTATTTATAAAAGATTTTGCTTAACTCAATATCCAAACGCAGTCTAAAAGTCTAACTTTGAAATGATCAGGCCCTTTCCATACAATTGAAGAACTCATCTTCCATTACTACTCAAACATTAAACCTTAAAAAAATCTTATTAATTTCATTTTCAAGCTGTACTTAAACATAAAAATTATTACAATTCTTTCAAATTATAAAATAAAAATAATATTAAAAAATTACATTTAAAGAAGTTTTTAAAATTTATATATTCAATTTCACAAACTCCAATATAATACTTATTTTAAAAAATATTTTTATTCAAATTTTTATCTCTCATTCTAAAATTTAATATCAAACAAATTCTCATAATTCCCAAATATTCCAAACATTCTTAATATCCAAATATTTTTATAGGATCGGAAAAGTGAATAATAATAATAATAATAATTCATTTGGTCCCACCCTAAATATTTCAGCGATTTATTATGGAAAATTACCTTCTTGAATAGAATTAAAATTTCTATGTAAATGGTTCTTTTTAATGTCTGCGCTGCGAACCATCCATCTAAAATATACAAATCTCAAGCATTTTTTATGAAAAATTGGGATAAATTTGAGGTCATATAAAAAAATTATTTTTTTAATAATAGACCCTATCTTTTCTAAAAAAGAATTTTCACTTAAATCTATATGTAACATTACTTAAAGAAATTAACCCGTCTTCTACAACTCTCCGGAGGCTTTGTAAAACTTTTGGATCTTTGATTCATTCCAATCGAAGTCAAACAATTTCGAAGTTCACAGTTGAATTCAAAACCTCGGTTAGAATATCATTAGGTCTTGTTTGAATGTTGATATTAGATGAGATGGAATGAAAAATTTATGAATAATCGTGAAGATAATTTATGAATAGTAGTGAAATAGTTTGAATTAAATGATTTATAAGATTTTAAAAAATGAGAGAGAAAAAGTTGAATAAAATATTATAAAGTTAAAAATATTGTCAAAATATAAATTTTTAATATAATTTTTGTTTTCAGATTTAAAAAAATTGAATGATTTTTTGTATTTTGTTTAGAAGATTAAAAAAGTTGTTAAGATTATATAATGATTAGATGAAAAAGTTAAAAATTTAAAATTAATATATAGTTTTATATGTAGTATTTAAATAATGAGATGAGAAAAAATGAAATGAGCTAGACAATACCATCTTATAATCCAAGCATAAAGTCTAAAGCTCAACTAGAGTCCATTACTCTAACCTTTGACTCTTATATTAATAAAAAAATAAAGTAATTTAGTATGGTCTAAGTAACCAAACGTACGTTCATATAGCGTTCATATAGCAAGTACCGTTTTGAGTCTCAGAAGTGCTCATTTTCTTCCTCTAATTGGTCATTTCCCCCAAACCAATAACCATACCTATTCAAGCTTCTATAAATTCATCACATGCACACCTCTCAACCCTAATTTATTTTCATTTGAATATAGTTTTTTAATATTTTTTTAAGTTCTTAAAAGTTGTATTCATTTTTCGTATTTGAATAATAATTAAATAATGATTAGATTAAAAAGTTAAAATTTTAAAATTAAAAAATATTTTATATTTGAATGATGTTTGAAAATAAAATTACAATAAATTTTGATAATTCTGAGAAATCTCGTAATGTCCAAACATGCATTTATTCTTTTTCTTCTCTCTAGTCTCGTTTGTCTCTCTTTCCTCTCATTTTTTGAAAAGTGAGGTAATGAAGGGACAAGGCAATTGAAAGAGACGACGAGAATGCAATGGGGCTGATTTAAAATTGTGATGCCCCCAATCCCCGCTTGGGATGGAATGGAGACTTAGAGCGTTGGGATATGCAATACAAAGTTACATACCCCCGTTCATGACAGTTAATATGCAATGCATCATAATATGCAACTAGTAGTATGCAATAATCGCAACGGAAATAAAAGATTAAAATGTAAGATATGCCAAAACAACTAAAAACATCCCAACTTTATTAGAAAATCATCATATTCAAAATACCAATGTAGCATAAACTTATATACAAAATCATATCATCCTCTTCATGCGATTTATAGCATGAAAGACTTGGGCCATAAATATCAAAATTAAATATATCTTCCTCACAAAATCTGGCTCCTCCTCAATCATGCGGATCCAGTGCTCCATCAATCTCGTCTTGGTCGATTCTTGACACAATTTCTATTATTCCGAATGGAATGATAGTGGTCCCATAAAATGGTGAGATTTACCCGAAATCTCAGTAAGTTAAACAACTCTGCCACAAAGATAAATCAATCATGAAAAATGATAAATATGCAATGCATGAGATGCAGAAAATCAGTATGCATGCCTCCCATCCAGACTCCTCAACATCTTTTTAAAATATGGAGACACAGGTTTTTACTCAGTAAATAATTTCGTCATCATTTTGAAAAAAAACATAACTTCTTCATAAAAATTTTACCATAAACTTTCATCATCATAGACTTATATCATTATCTTAATTAATAACATAACGTGTGGTAATGTCACAGTTCCACATATGCACTATGAGTACCTGCCGATGACCGTAGTATAACTCACATTGAAATTACGTTGTCTATAGACTCGTTCTCAATGCATTGATAAATATAATATAACATCATAAAATTCATAACGTGTGCACCCACCAATGTTAGGTATCATAACATGTTGACTTTGCTCCGGTGTTTTTTTAAAAGAACCCATACGAAGCCTGTTGACTGTTCTTCATCAACCCAGGGGTTACCACTCCATTATTAAATACTCTAGAGTAGACATAAGAATTCTATCAGGATAATTCCTCATCCTAGCCTTTGGGGTCGTGACAAAATGATTTTCATGTTATATTTTGAAAAATATTTCTCATGACATGTGCGTATGTATTAAATATCATACAAAAATAACATTTATAAATGTAATATGCAAAAATGATAAACATGTCACATGTCATTTAGGTATGCACTCAATGTATGATATAACATGATAATTTATGCTAAAAAAGATAATTGAAGTATGAAATGAACATTTATCAATAATTCATAAATAATCTATCAATGTGTGAGTTAGAGGCCAACTTACGAGCTTCCGGGAAAATTTGAAATTAGCATCGTAGCTGCGTAAATCAGGTGTATACTAAGTTAGGGTTAATACTCTTATGGATAGGTTCAAAATCAAAGGTTTCAAAAATTAGATATTTACAAAAATATCCTTAGACTTTCAAAAATTGTCATTTAAGCCCTAAATTTTCACTAATTACAAATGAACTCCAAATTTAACCAAATTTGATGGACTACATATTTTTTTGGTATTCTAAAACCATCTATTCTCTTGAATTTTTAAAATTCAAAGTGAAACTTGTCCAATTAGTCCCAACCCGTGGCATGCATCGTAGTTGATGCCTATGTGTATTTTCAACTATTGCCTATGAATGCATGCATATGAGATTTTCTTTAATCATTAATGATCACTAACATCTTTAGGGATATTATTAAGTTTAATCTTTGAGTAATCAAGTTCATCCTAACACTTAATCAAAGCTAAGAAATCCTTAATCACCAATATGCTTAAAACTGATCCATGCTTGAAGATCAAAACAAGATAGATTTAAAACCTATCATGGCATGCTTTTAACCACAAATTTAACCTTCCATAATCATGTTAGGATAATAATAGATCATATAAAATCATGCTTAGTACATGCCATATCTAAATTTCTATTTAAAACATTCAATCATTCGAACCTTCCTTTAATTGACCTGATTTTGCATTAAGCATCATAACATTTTCAAAACTCAACCAAATTTCATACCAACATTTGGAAACAAAGCTTGAAATGCTAGCAAAGATAAAAAAGAAGAAAAATTACAAATTTCGTGACCTTCCATGCACTCTAGACTGCCTTATGCAAGAACACTCAAAAACTCACTCGGTTTGCACTATTTTGATCTCTAAGAGGAGAAATGCTCTCAAGGCTCAAGAGGATGCTTGGAGTTATGGTGTGAGTGAAATGAGAAGGGGAGGAAATTATTTATAGAAGGCCAAGGGGTGAGAGGCGTTGGCATGGGTGCTTGGTAATTGGGTGAAGTGGGAGATGCTCAAATCTGAAAAATTTCCATATTTGCTTGCATGAGCTTAGGTCAGCTTGTGCAGGGGGAATAGTGGTTAAAACCACCATGATTTGCTCTCCACAGTTGCTACATTGATCCTAAAAGACAGGTCTGGTCGTGAGGCATCATTTGAGTGGCAGAAAAACCATCAAACAACTCTTGAAAACTGGTGGATGGAGGTGTTTTGTGGTGGTAGAAAATCAGTTCGGTTTTGGATGTTTTTGGGCAACAAAAATGAGTCAAAATCCTTCATGATGGCATGGAAATTCTTGGTGATTAGGTAGAGAAGGAGGTGGTGTGGGGTGGTGGTGTAAGCCATGGCAGGAGGCTGTTCAAACTCGACTCAATCGGTTAAAACACAAACTAAACCAAGGTGCACCCGGTTTGGTTCAAGGAATTGATTTGTGCAAGTAATTTCGTCCAAGGCTCAAACTGACTATGGGAGGGTCTCATGAGGTGTTTAAGGACCATATTAACCTTGAGGATAAACCACAAAAATGTTAGGCCCAAGGGCAAAACAGTCCAAGCATTACAAAGGGTAATGCACAAAACCTATTAAAGCATGGTTTGGGCTTGTTATACAATTTTTCTTAATGACATGTGGGATGGTTTATTTAGAATATTAACATGTTCTAATCATGGTTTAAGGGATTATTAATTCAAGAAAATTTGAATTAAAAAGTTTAAGAAAAGATTAAGCATGATTAAGCTTCAAAGCATGGCTTAGAGTGCACTAACCATAAGTATGATAGTTAATAGCCTTAGCCAATTTTCAAAACTTAATTTGGATACTTTGAGTATGATTTGGGCTTAATAAAACTAATGGTATGGTGTATTGAGCCTTTGGTCTTGAATGGTGAAATGAGCTCAAACATGGTTTTGGGTCATGTGGGCTTAAAATGACCAAATGTATGGGCTTATGGTTGGGGCTCTTGGGCTTTGAATGAGAGAGACTCATATTTCTTTCAGATTTATAGGGTTAAAAAGAAACTTCAAGATCCACTAAATTGGGCTTGAAAAGATTTGACTTGGCCTTATTGGGTCATGGGTCCATTCTATACCAAATTTGGCCCAAAGGCCTTATGCCTTCCTTATAGTTGGGCCATAACTACTCTTGAACTCCTTAAGGCTTGGTTCATGGCTTTCTTGGGTTTGGCCCATTAATGCTTTAAAATTCTAAAAAGCCTCACTAAAATTACTAATAGGCTTGCCTCTCTAATCTTTAGCTCATTAATACTAAGTATCAATATTAATGTTAATCCTACTATCAACCTTAATGAAAGTGTTAAAAGCTTTTGGTTTCTCTTCCTGTTTTTGTTGGTTAGTTGGGGAATGCATTAAATCACCAATAATGATGAATGGCACTTTTAAAGGTTTCTTCCAACCTAATCGTGGTATTCGGCAAGGAAACCCTCTTTCTCCTTATTTGTTCATTGTGATGGAAGAAGTGTTGACGCGGCTGCTTAAAAAGAATTTTGAGGAAGGTAGAATTGGCAAGTTTCACCATCCGGTAGGGGCTCATTTGATTTCTCACTTATTGTATGCAGATGATCTTCTAATTTTTGTGAATGGTGGTAAAAGGTCTATTAAGAGACTTCTCGAGGTTTTTTCAGTTTATGAAGGTTGGTCTGGATAGTTAATTAGCAAAGAAAAGTCAGCTCTTTTTCCGTTGAAGCACATTTGTTCTGCTCGGATTCGTGCGTTATTGAGACTTACTGGTTTTCTAGCGGGAAAATTCCCTGTCACCTATTTGGGGGCTCCTCTTGTGTCAGGGAGATTAGCAACTAGAATCATTGAACCTTTTGTAGAAAAAGTAAGGAAGAAGGTAGTAGGTTGGAAAGGAAATCTACTTTCTCAAGGGGGTAGATTGATTCTCTTAAGGCATGTACTTGCAAGCATGCCAATTCATATTCTATCGGTTATTAATGTGCTGGTGGCTTCCATTGCTCGTATTAACTCTATATTGTCAAATTTTTTCTGGGGGCATGCCAACCGAATTAATAAGATGAAATGGCGAGCTTGGTCGACACTGTGTCTGCCAACAGGGTAGGGTAGATTGGGTGTAAGAGATTTCAAGGAGGTTCAACGTTCATTGCATATGAAATATGCATTTAGATTGATGGCCACCAATTCTTTGTGGACAGATTTTTTCCATGCTAAATATATCAAGGATAGCCATTTTTCTTTAGCCATTATGAGTCATTGTGGGTCACGTTTACGGAGGTCCATTTTATCAGTCTTCCCTGAGGTCTACAACAATGTCAAAGTTATAGTACGTGGAGGCAACGCTTCTTTTTGGTATGATAGGTGGTTAGCTTCGGGACCACTGTCTGTGCAGGTAGGGGAAATTTTAAACACAAATCTTCGGATAAATGAATGTTGGCGTGAGGACGATTGGGACGTCGATCGTTTGATAGATCTAGTTGGGGAAGCGACCACCTTGGAAATTCTTCAAAACTCCTGTGCGGGTAATTCAGAACCTAATATTTTTGTGTGGACACGGGCTAAAGATGGGAGTTTCTCCACTGCTAGGCTTGGGAATGGATTAGGAAAAGAGGTGATCAACTGCAAGGAAATGAATGGATTTGGCATTGCTTATTACCTAAACATGTTTCCATTTGCATTTGGAAAGCCTATTATAGCTGTCTGGCAGTAGATGAACGGGTGTAGGCTAGAGGGGTTGCACTTGCCTCAGCTTGAGACTGCTGTGTTCGGAAAGCTGGTGAGAGCATTAACCATATTTTGTGCACTGGGGAAATAGCGACGAGAGTTTGGGAGTTTGCGAGCACTTTGTTAGGAGTTCCTTATATGCGCCAGAGGCAATGGAGAGCTAGATTATTGGTGTGGTTACGTTGTGTGAACAAGTCTTCTGCTAAGGGTGTCCTTACTGGTTTATTACCATGCTTGATTTCGTGGCAGCTTTGGTTGAGAAGGTGTAAAGCTAGAATGGAAGGGGTGCATGATAGTGCTACTCGTGTATGGTGGTCAGTTAAATACTGGCTTCGTTGTATTGCTGGGGATCTCAGTGTTTCTAACTCTCTTTCTATGCAGGATAAGATGATTTTGCAGGAACTTCAACTAGACCTTCCAGTTCAGAGATCTCGTCGTCATCAATTGGTGGCCTGGTAGAAACCTCTTGGGGGATGGTTCAAACTCAACGCTGATGGGAGTTGCCGTGGCAACCTCGGGAGTTCAGGTGGAGAGGGAGTAATTAGAGATGAAGTGGGTACGGTATGGGGAGCTTATTCTGTTCATTTTGGCCTAGGTACTAATAATGGGGCTGAGTTAAGGGCTATTACAGAGGGGGTTGGGCTTTGTAAACGGCTTAATTTTTTTAATATCATTATTGAAAGTGATTCTAAGGTAGTTATGGATTGGCTTCGTGCGGGGAAGTGTACGTTATGATATTTATGGGATTACTGGGATGATTTACTCTTGGCTCTTGAAGGAGTTAATTTTACGGTGGTGCATCAATTTCGAGAAGGTAATCAAGCAGCAGATTTCCTAGCACGACAAGGCGAGATTGGTTGTAATTTGACTTATGAAGACTATCAGAATTTCCCACGGATTTTGAGAGGTATCCTTCAACTTGGTAAATTGGGCTTTCCCTGTCTGAGGATGTAGTTTCTTGGTTCGTTAGGTTTGTTTAGTTTGGTTTTGGTCTTATATTTTGTTTTAATCTTTATTTTTATGTTTTGAAGTTTGATTATTGGGATGATTTTTGAATATATGTAAATCCCATAGGTCTTGCATGTTACCACGGTTTTCCTCCGCCACAAGTGAGGATTTTTAATAATATTGGGAGGGGGTCACTCATGGACAGGTGACCCTCGTCTCTTCTCAAAAAAAAAAAAAAAGCCTAATCTAGAGTACTTAAGAGTTAATCAATGGTTAATTAAGCGGGGTGTTACAAAAATGATCTTTGTTGTAGATGGTTTGCAGTCTGATTGGTGATATTTTGTTATTGGAAATGTATTTGCGGGAAATATGAGAATGCAACTCTGTTATTGTATTTTCTTAGGCATTTTGTTATTCCACTCTTGTTCTTTGTTTGGGCTCTAAGAAAGTGCAAAAAAGTGTAAAAACAAGTCCAACTGCAAACCAAAATTTCAACTCCATTTTGATACCAATCATACGGAATGGGACCAAATGTAATCCCAACTTGAAGTCAGAGTCCAAAAATGACTTCGACTATAGTCGGAGTCAGAACTCAGAGCTATAGTTTCCCTCTGACGGAGTTGGAGTTGGAGTTGGTACCCACCCCTGCTGTTTTCCAGCTTTGTATCACCCAAATCCTCGCTCTTTTCCCTCATTTTTATCATTAAGAACCAACAAGAAACTCATATATGTCAGCCATTCGAAGATAAGAAGAGATAAAAACTCAAATTAGAAACAAAACTTAGTAACGAGGGGATGTGAGCATTGAGATGTTTAAGTTTTTCTTTTAAATATGTTTTCAACAGAATTTAAGCACGAAAATCTTGTAGACTATGACTTAACTTATGATGTTTTATTCTAATGTAAAATTTCATAATTCTTGGAGTTGATATGAGATTTTGAAATTTTAAAATATTGATACCAACATTACAAGGTTTCACTAGAATTAATTTAGGGGTTTTATAAGCATGGAATTAAGAGGGTTCAATAAATTTTAAAATGTAGACAGAAAATCTGGAATTTCCAATTTTACCATAGAAAACGTGGAGTTTTGATTATAACTTAGGTTGATCAAGTCTAATGGGTTCTCATGAGATGTAAGTTAATTAAATATATGTGAGTCAAGGACACAACAAATTGGTTTGAGGTCGTTTTAAGTTAATATGAATTAGATATGATATTTAAAAGCATTAAAGGTCAAATTGTAATTTTCTGCAAAATTCTCAAACTTGGACTACGTTTCACACATGCTCTTAGGTGAATCAAATGAGATCAAAATGCTTAGTAGTGAAATGATTTGTATTAATATGTTTTATGAGGTTTTGAGAAATGAGAGAAAAAACCCCATAAAACATATTATGTGTTTATGTTTATAATGTTTGGATATTGAGATGAGATGAAATTGAATGAGTTGGGAGAACTTTGTTATTCAAACCATGCCTTAAACTTTTGAACGGTCTAACTCGTAGATGGCAGGAGTATATCAATGTATATTTAATTGAAATCTACCTAGTATAAAGTGACTAAGGGCCCATCTGGATGCTTAAAATATCTCAAAATATTTGTGAATAATAGTAAAATAGTTTGATTTAAAATGTTTTATTGGATTTTGAAAAATGAGAAAGAAAAAGTTAAATAAAAATATTATAAAATAAAAAAAATTAATATTATTTTTGTTTTAAAATTTGAAAAAGTTATATTATTTTTTATATTTTCTTTAGAAGTTTGAAAAAGTTGTAATGATTAGATAATTATTAGATAAAAAGTTGACAAGACTAAAAAGTCTTCTCTCTTCTAACATTGAGAGTAGGAAGAGGAGAAGTGGAGTCTTGTTCTCTTTCTCCTTAGAGCGTAGTGTGAGCAGTTTCACCCACCCCTATAGGTGCAGAAGCAAGATGGAAGAGCTTGAGAGTGTTTGGGATAATCGCAAACTATCTAGGGGTGCTATCGACACTCCCCGCGGTGGGCGGTCCCCCTACCTGCATCCCTCTTTGCAGGGGGTTTGGTGCCTTGGTATCCAACCCCACACACCGGGGGTGGGGCCCCCCATCCGGATCAAATGGGCCCACTTGGGCACATAACATGTTTCTAGGCCCAAAAAGCTAGGAACACATTTCTGAGCCATTTTGGCCCCAATGCCATTGTAAGTTAGAAATTCTAAGTTGACTAATTTTTTTAAAACAAAAAATTAATTTAAGATATTACAATTATACAATAATAAAAATTAAAAATTTAATAACTTCTAAGTTGTAACTGATAATCCTAAACTATTACAATTGTACAAATTAATCTAAAACAATTACAAATTAATCTAAAAATATTACAAATTATCACATAATTTAAATGAATAATAATAACACAAATAAATAACAAATTGTAACAAGATTACAATTGACTTATGATTTCATTTTGCATTGACTTTGATGTTGGAATTTGGGATGGTCATAGTGGTGGGAAAGTGAGTGAGCTATGCTGTGAGACTGTATGATTATAAAACCTGAACCATTAATAGGAAAACAAATTAGAATTACAAAAAAAAAACAAAAATAATAAATACAAACATTATATAGATATGTAAAAATTACAAATATTAAAAGTACAAACGAAGATGAGATTGAGATCTAGATGAGATCATTGAGATTAGAATTTGGTATATGACAGTGAGACTATAAAAGCTAAAAAATTCAAGAAAAATAATTAGAATTACAAACATTATATAAATACAAAAATTAATTAAGATACAAATTATACAAACCAATAGCAATGATGGGTCCAATGCAAACGAAGTCATATTACATCTAATGTAGGCGTAGCCTCATGTATCGCAGTGGACCCTACAACAATTATATTTGAAATTAATACCAGTTAAATGAATATAAATAAATTAATATAATAACAAAAACAAATCAATGAACTAAGAATGATTACTGGATCCAGGCTATCACCACCCTCCTCCTCGTCGACCTCCTCAAAGTCCCTTACATTCAGAATATGAATGGGGTCCCTTTGATCCAATTCTGAGTGCAAATCAATGTCTCTATAGTGGTAAGACAAAATAAACTCTAAAATGGATCCAAAATGCTCCTTTAGGTGCTAAAAGCCAACTCTGAGGCTACGGTATTAGTAGGGATGACCACGGGTTATATTTCCAAGGACGATTTACTTGATGGCATTGGTTTTCCACCAAGATAAGATATCAAACCCCCGTGTAAATGGGTGCAAATCCGATACCAAATATCTATCCAACTCCAACTGGGCCTTTGCAGAATAACGGACCAAGGGGTCTTGCTCCAACCTCTCACCCCACTCCAACTTACACCATTTCCCCATCTTGACTTCAGGAGGAGGTAGTGCGGTAGGTGTAGGTGCCGTAATATTATCACCCCTAAACGTGGCAAACTCACCAAACAACCTATCAAGAGTTTTCCTAACCATTGTCGCAATATGATCCGCCCATGCTTTCCTGTGTGCCAATCCTAAGCCATACACCATGCCATCAATTTTATATTGGGGGTCAAGAACAATAACCACATATAGGAAAATATGCATCCTATTCAAATCTCTCCAATACTTGTTATACTTAACCCTCATGCTTAATGCCATTTCCCTCAACCTAGTTTGTTTACTCCCGACATATCATCCAATTCTTCTTTCATCTTACATACTTGCTGATGAAAACAATTGGATGTAGGGTACAAAGAATCGAAAAGCTTGTTTGTGAACTTGTAGAAAAGTCTACAAAATTTCCAACTACCTCACAATCATCATTAATAGGCTTGCCTAATCCCCTGTCATCTTCAAAATGTTTGACATATTGAAAGTCTTTGTCACCCATTAACGCAAAGGCTTTTTTACACTCTTGGGTCATCTCCAACATAAAGAAGGTTGAGTTCCATCTTTTAGGAACATCAAGATAAAGGTCTTTCTTGCATTCAATACCTCTAGGCCTCACAACAACCAAAGAGCTTTTATCCCAATCAGATTGATTACAAATAACATAATGATAGCTTATGAGATATTACACACTATGAAGACAAGACTCAGAGGAAAAGATGGAAGTATGGCAATGAAGTTAGACATGCCAAAAGTTTATGATAGAGTAGAGTGGCCTTATCTTGATGTTGTGTTGAGGAAGCTTGGGTTTAGAGAGAGATGGATAAAATTAATTATGGAGTGTGTGAGATCTATATCATATACAATACTTGAAAATGGGAAGCCAGGAAAAAAGATTATACCATCAAGGGGCTTGAGAAAAGGGGATCCACTATCCCCTTTTCTATTCATATTATGTGTTAAGGGCTTGACCTCACAAATCAATTCAGTAGAGAGAAATGGAGATTTAAGGGGTTTAGCAGCAATAAAGGGGAGGAACTAAAACAAGTCACTTGTTGCTTGCCAGATGATTGTATTATTTTTTGCAAATCAAAAGTGGCTAAATGGAATAGAACACAACAGGTGCTTGATTTATATGGAAGATCTTCTAGGTCGATATTGAACAAGTAGAAAACATCTTTAGTTTTTAGTACAAATTTGAGTGCAGCAGACAAGACTCATATTCTCCAAGCTGTTGGTTCAATTGCATAAGAGTGTTATGAGAAGTATTTAGGTTTGCCTGCTATTGTAGGTAAATCAAAGTATAAGACATTTAGATGCATAAAAGAAAGGATTTGGAAGAAGTTGAATAACTAGAAGAATCTTTTTCAATCACAAGTTGGAAAGGAGGTTCTAATTAAGGCTGTCCTACAAGCTATTCCAACTTACTCAATGAGTGTTTTCAAATACCAACAAAACTATGCAAAGAAATTACTTCTAGATGCAAAGATTTTGGTGGGGTTATAAACAAAATGAAAGAAGGATTCAATAGAGACGTTGAAATAGAATGGGGTTTCAAAATAGCAAGGTGGGATGAGGTTTCGAGATATGGAGTGTTTCAACAAATCATTGCTAGCTAAACAGTGCTGGAGGCTTGTTCACAATCAAAACTCAGTAGCTGCAAGAATAATGAAGGAGAAGTATTTTAGAAGAGGGGATTTTTTAGAATAAAAAATTGGTAACGGACTATTCTTGGTCTGGAAAAGCATAAATAATTCTCTAGATTTGCTTAAAGTAGGACTAAAGTGAAGGGTGGGAAATGGAAAGAAAATCAAGACTTGGGGAGAAAAATGACTGCCCTAACCAATCAACTATTTTTTGATTTTTTCTCAACCTCTAACACAACATCTATCTTATGAACTAGAGTTGCTGAGTTTTTTTATAAGACTTCAAAATGATGGAAGGAAGATTTAATTGTAGAGAACTTTTTGATAGATGAAGTTGCAGAGATATGTACTATTCATTGTTAGTGAGGTAGGAGCCGAAAATAAATTGATATGGGAATATTCAAGAAATGGCATCTTTATTGTGAGTAGTATGCCTACCATGTGGAGCAATATAGGAACAAAATTGAAAAGGGGGAAATCCCCTATGTTGATTTGAAGAGAAGAGGTTGGAAATCATTACAGGCTTTAAATGTTCCAGGTGTGGTTAAAAATTTTCTTTGGAAAGCTGGTAATAACTTTCTGCCTGCAAGGAAAAATTTACATATGAAAAAAGTTATTGATAATCCTATGTGTCCTATATGTATGCATGAGGAGGAAACTACAACCCGTGTGATATGGGTCTGTCCAGCTGCTAGTGATATATGAGGGGCTGATATAAGTCCTCTTAAAAAGTGGATGATAGAGAAGATTAATTTTTTATAGTTGTGGGAAAAGCTTGTTACTAATTCGAGTCAAGATGACTTGGAGTGGGCAGTAATGACAATGAGAAAGTTGTGACTAAGAAGAAATGGACTAATCTTTGAAAATAAATTTGCAGGCCCAAGAAGTGATTCAAGCATCAAAGTTTGATTTAGAAGAATATCATGAAGCTCAACTGTTAAAGAAGAAAGGGCAAAACACTAATGTGGAAATGGAAGGTAGAGAGACAAGATGGAGGAAGGCGAATGAAAACTCTGTCAAAGTGAATTGGGATGCTTCTATAGATAAGGAAACAAAGATAATGGAAATTGGAGCGGTAATAAGAGATTCCAATGGGGATTTGTTATTATATTTATGTGTAAATAAAGAGGTTTATAGCAAATCCAATATGGCATTGCGAAGGGCAATGAAAGAATGTCGAAATGGGGTTTTCTTCCACCATTTTTTAAGGGGATGCTCAAAGCTCTAATAAATGACATAAATAGGTACTCTGAAATCTGGACAAATGTTGGTAGGGGTGTAACCGGTCTGGTTCGGTCCAGTTTTGTACAATTTTTGAAACTTAACCGGTTACATCGGTTTTGTATTTTCAAGAACCGATTCTGCACCGGTTACCCTCCGAAACCGGTATTTTCAATTTTACCAGTTCTGGTCCGGTTCAATCCAATTTTTCGGTTTTAATCAAGTGCCAATTTCATAAAAAAAAACTACTATAAAAGAATCTGTTGTATAAAAAAAATATGTTGTATAAAAAGTGATTTAATATAGTACTAGTATTAATATTAAATCACTAAGTACTGTACTAGTATAGTATTAATATTAATATAGTACTAGTATTAATATTACTATATAAAAATGATTTAATATTAATAAGTTATAGTGATTTAATATAGTATTAGTATTAATATACATTAGTATACTAATGTATACCAATTAATTAAAGTGAAATGTAATTAATAATATGTTGAAAATTTATTAGGCCTAAAAATCTAATTAATATATATTTTACATTAATAACATATGATCAAACAAATGTTCATGGTTAATATTATAATTTTCTGTTATAAATTATAATATAAAATTATTTCGTATATAATTATATATAAAAATTATATATAAAAAATATTTTATATAATGTTAAAAAATTAATTATATATATAAAAACATTGAACCGGTTCGGTCCTGGAAATGCTAGAACCAGAACCAGACCGGTTCTATCTGATTTGTGGAATCATGGAACTAGTCCCGGACCGAACTGGTCCAAAACTGGACCAGCCGGTCTGGTCCAAGCCGGTTTTCCATTTTAAACTTTCCCCCTTAAGTGTTGGACAAGTTGTCAATGATGTTAAATATTGTAATGACCCGGCCCAATAATTCTAAGGTTGGACTATTGGGTCTAAATTATATTTAATGAATCATATTGGATAAGCCCACGAACTATAAATTATTAAGGTTGATTAGAAGTTTTAATTAGGCTTAATAACTAGGTTAAATCCAATTTAATATTTATTGAACTAGTTAGACTCATTTTAGAATTTAAAGATCCGCCATTAGAAGTTTATTTCAATTTAAAATCATCACTGATTGAAGTTCGCTACACAATCTCAGACATTCCCAATCCTACATTAAATGAACTACTAGAGTATGCTTTTAATTTAAAAAATACTAGGATTACAATTCTAGAATCCTCTTCACCTTAAAATTCCTAAACCCAACCCATACCATCTAATAAATAGAGTCTCATGCACTATACATGCACCTACCTCTTCAAGCCTGGACGTTTTGTTTCTAGCTCTTTTTACCTTCAGCATGTCGTAGCCTCATCTCCCCTACAATGAAACACAGCAAGGCCACCATCGTTTTCCTCCCTCCTAATCACAACCAACGTCATCTCTCTGTCGCACCATAATCAATTTTGTGTCAGAAATTTCAGGAAGCAACACTACAAGGTCAGTAGTTTGATCATAAATTAAGATTAACATACGTTAACTAGTTATATATATTATCACTAAAGCCAGTTCTTTAGAAGTCAATGTTTATGTATCACGCATGTCATGATATTTGTAAACACATCATTCATCATAATTCATGATCATGTTTCATTCCGCACATTATAGTTATGTATGTATTATGCATCTCATGTTGTATAAGACACGTAAATTTTTATAAAATCAAGTGTAAGATAACGATCAGATTAATCAGATGGCCATTCAAATGCATGGTACCATTTCAGACAGAGTGGATGTGCAAGCCATGGACTCAAGCGTGGTCCACTATAGTATTTTATCATATTAGATCAGTGGTTCTCCTTGTGGCCACAGGATGTGGGATCGGTGCACAATTTTGCACACATGATTAAGTGTGTTAGTCAGTCGGACAAGTCAGTTAATCCAAATAAGCCAGATAATTCAGATCAATCAATATACCATAAACATTTTCAAGTCATGCATGTCATCAGCATATTTATGAACAATCATGATTTTAATTCTCAGCATGAAATATTTTATGAAAACCTTATGTTAGGTCTATTTACGTTATGATGTGTTTCTTACTGAGTCATCAACTCATTTTAGTTGTTTTTATGTTTTTAAACCACCACATGTCAGAATATTTATGAAACTTGATCCAGGGAGGCGTGAGAGAAGCCTAAATCATGTATACAGATTTTAAGGGTGAGTTTGGATGTTGAAGTGAGTTGAGTTGAGATAATAAAATATTATTAGAATATTAGTTTTTAATATTAAAGTTGTTTTGGGATTTGAAAAAGTTGAATTGTTTATTATATTTTGTATTGGGATTTGAAAAAGGTGTAATGATGAGTTGAGATGAGTTGAGATGAGTTTGGATGAGTTTAACATCCAAACGCAGCCTGAGTCATGATTTTTATGGCATATATTTTGAGAAATTTTAATAAATGCTTCCGCGCACTTCCTCTTATGATTTCAGTATTTTTTTTTTATAAAGAACGATTTTATAGAATCTTTGTATCTGGCGCAATTATAAGAAAATATTTTAAAGTCAAGTTCAATAGTAGCACACCGATTCCTCAGAATTTTCTAAAAATGACTTTATTCGTAACCACGTGGAGTGGGGTGTTACAGATATATCATGAAAAGTGGCCTTTATGAAATATTAAGTTTATTAGAAGGGAAGGGAATTCTATTGCTCACCAGGTAGGAAAAATAGAACTTTCCGTGGATAATGAACAAATATGGATAGATGATGGTCCTTTTTCTATTCTAATCTATGTATTGAAGGAAAAACATTATTATGAGTTTTCTTGATAAAATGAAATCATTATTTTATAAAAAAATAAAAGTCAAGATTTGGAATTGAAAAGTATTTTGTGTTTAAATGATGTTTGGAAATAAAATATTTGAAAATATCTAAGAATACTTTAGAATACTTATATTCCTAAACGCATCATAAATGTTAGAATGTATGGGTGACGGGCCTAGAAATGCTTGGTGGATGATTATGCACTACTATAACCATAAAGGGGTTAGGATAAAGTAAGATAAGGTGGTGTTTGGTAAGAATATGCACAAAATTTCAAACCTAACTTGCAAAGTGCTAAGAATGGTCTATGCATGTAGTCTTTTTTTTATTTTTATTTTTTTATATATATAGAAAGAATAATTTTATTTCTCAACAAGTCTTACAACATATCTTGGGATACAACTGATTGAATACAAAATGAAATTTCTTCCATACCTATAAGATCCTCTTGTAGAGATAAAACTTTCCGAGCAAGAATATGAGCTACTTGATTGCTAACTCTTCTAATGTGTTAAACTGATCAATTAGCAAAGGAATTAAGCAAAGCTTTGGTGTCCTCAATTAACCAACCTGCCTGGCTCCAATCTGTGTTTGCACTTGATAAATTATTCACAAATTGTAAAGCATCTCCTTCTAATATGAGTGAATGAATGCCCATGTATTTACAAAAGTTAGCTGCCACCATAACTGCTATAGACTCAGCCACCCGTGGAGTAACATCTACATCTTTGGGAGCACAAAGAGACCCAACCACCTGCCCTCCTCCATCACGGATAATCACATCTATGCCAATCTTTCCCTTCTCCTTATTGATAGCAACATCCCAATTGACTTTAAAAACTAGATCAAGAGGCTTTATCCATCTTTTGAATCTTTTTACTGCCTTGGCTCCAAACATCCTTGGCTCCTTCACAACTCCAAAGAGCATGACCCATTAATTATGAAGATAGCTTACATATGGGACATAGATCTTCCTCCATAATCTTGCTTCTACACAAATTAGAAAGCGTAGGTAAAGCATCTTTCTAGGCCCTCCATAAGAACATTTTAACTACATTTTGGACATTCAGCTTCCATATAAAACACCATCCTTTGTGTAATGCCACACAAGTCTGTCCTCCTTTCTTCCAATGCAGAGTGGAATGCTTTGAATTAGATCAATCTCTTGGGGTGAGAAAAGAAGATTCAGCTTACTCAGATTCCAAGCATTCATTTCATTATCAATAAGCTCAACTACCCTTGCATCTTCATTGGCACTCATCATAGGAGATTGAATCCTCAAAGAGTGAGGTTTTGGAATCCATCGATCTTTCCAAATTCTGACTTGCCTTTCATCTCCAATCCTCTATATCAGACCATTCTACAATAAATTTTGCCCTGCTATGATACTCCTCCAAACATATGATGGCCTGTTCCAAAGTAGCCTCCAGTAGATCTTTGTGTGGGAAATATTTCTGTTTAAACACTTGAGTAGGCAAAGGTTTATGATTTTTAAGAATCCTCCAGCTTTGTTTGGCCAACATGGCTAGATTAAAACTTTTGAAATCTCTAAATCCCAACCCTCCTGCCTCCTTAGACAGACCCATTTGATCCCACTTTATCCATTGAATCTTTGTATGTTCCTCATTCTGTCCCCACCAGAGTTTCCTCGGCATTTTGTTCAATCTCTGAGTGATAGAGGAAGGTAGTAGAAAAATACCCATGGTGTAAGTGGGGATGACTTGAAGAACTGCTTTCATTAGAATCTCTTTACCTACTGTAGATAAAAATTTGGTTTTCCAATTGGATAAATGAGCCCAAGTTCTATCCAAGAGAGAGTTAAAAGCTGAAACCTTAGATCTACCCACAACATCTGGAAGTCCCAAATATTTTTCATAAGTACCAGTAGATCTCATACCTGCCACTTACACAATAATACTTTTAACTTTTGGCGGAGTGTTCTTGCTGAAAAAGATAGAAGTCTTATCTTTATTAAGCATCTGCCTAGATGCCATTTCATATTGTTCCAAGAGACCTAAGACTCCACTCCACTCTAGAGGGTTTGCCTTACAGAATAACATATTGTCATCAAGAAAGAAAAGGTGATTAATAGTGAGCGAAGATCTTCCAATAGGCACACCTAAAACGCTACCAACTCTCTCAGCTTGATTCAATAAGCAAGTAAGAGCCTTAGCACAGATGATAAACAGATATGAAGAAAATGGGGTCTCCCTATCTTAGACCACTTGAAGGAGAAAATGAGCTATAAGGTTCACCATTAATTAATATAGAATAGGAAACTGAAGATATGCACTCCATTATGAGAGAGATCTATTTGTGTTGAAATCCCATTTTGTGCAGCACAACCTCAAGAAAACTCCACTCGATTATATGCCTTACTCATTTAAAGTTTAAGAGCCATGTAATTCTCATTAACTTTCTTACTAGTGTTCAAAGTATGAAGAGTCTCATATGCCACAAGAATATTATCGGTTATAAACCTCCCTGGAATGAATGCACTTTAATTTGGAGAGATGATCTTTGGCAACACCTGTTTCAATCTGTTAGCAAGACCTTTGGCCACTATTTTATAAAGAACATTACATAGACTGATAGGTCTGTATTCAGTGACTCTCTTGGGCTCCTTTACTTTGGAAATAAGAGTAATTAACATTTCTAAGAGAACCTCCATTCTTAAGATAATTCAACACAAACTTGCAAACATCATTGCTAACATCATCCCAGTGAGTTTGATAAAATTGAGCAAGAAAACTATCGGGGCCTAGGGAGCTTAGAGGGGCCATTTGAAAAATAGCTCCTTTCACTTCTAATTCAGAAAACTTAGATAAAAGCATGATATTCATAGCAGGAGTAACTCTAGGCTCCATATGAACCAAACAACTGTCTATCTCTGCAGGATTAGAAGAATGAAACAGATCATTAAAGTAAGAATTGAAAATGTCACTTATAATTGATTGATCTGAACGTAAAACTCCTTCATTGTCAGTGATTTGCTTGATAAAGTTTGCCTTTTTCCTTTGGTTAGCACACATGTGATAGAATTTAGTATTTCTATCCACATGTGCTAACCACTGCTGCCTTACTCTTTGCTTCCACTTGAGCTCTTCTTCTTTGAAAAGACTGTCCACTTCCTTTTGCAGTTGCATGATGGTGCTGGCTTGATCTTCATCTGCTAAGCCTTGCAAAAATGAGATTCTCTCCATTCTTTCTCTGACATCACCAATGGTCCTCATGTTAGAAGATTGGTTCCATTGTTTCAAAGCATCTTGACACGTTTGAATCTTTCTACAAATGTCTCGCCCTTCTATAGAGCCCCAATAAGCTTTCTACCAAGCATTCTTGACAACTTTTGAGCAATCCTCCTTCAGATTCCATGAGGCTTCATACCTGAACAAAAAAGTCTTTCTCCTTAGCCTTCTCTCTTTTTCATTAAGCACTATCCAGAGGGGACTATGATCTCATTTGACCACAGGCAATACATTACAGTGAGATTCTGGAAAATGTTGGTTCCACTCTGGATTTGCAGCAGCTTTATCCAGTTTCTCCTTGGTAAATCCTCTATCCCTTCTATTATTAGTCCATGTGAATTTAGGACCCTTTGTAAGAAGCTCACTGAGAGAACATAAATCCAAAACTTCACGAAATCTTTCCATTTGTTTGTAGGGTCTTAAGGCAGCACCCACTTTCTCAGATTGACAAGTGATTTCGTTAAATTCCCCAGCACATATCAATGGGGTGTTATTGATAGGCTTAATGTGCTTAAGAAGCTCCCAACTAGATTCCCTTTTTGACATGTTAGGGTGGCCATAAAAACCAGTAAACATCCATTGGTTGTTAGAGTTTGCTTCCTTGACTGCAATGCTTATATGCCATGTTGAAAAATTAATGAGTGAAACATCTAAATCCTTTTTCCTCTACTTTCTACTGCCAAACAACAATCAAATTCAACCTGGCTCTAACTTCCTCAATTCTACCTCTATTGCTCTTGGTTTCCATAAGAAAAACCAAGCTTGGAAACTTTTCCTTAGTTAACAAATTAAGAATTCGAACTTTTTGAAGGTTCCTAAGCCCTCGACAGTTCCAGCATAAGAGACTCATTGAAGCTGGCAGGGCTAGGATCCAGCCACTGCCATTGAATTTTCAATATCCACACCATTAATTTCAGTCTTTCTTACTTTTATTACTGATAGGACTTTCATGGACCTCATCACTAATATTTTCATTGAGAAAACCAGCCTGCCTTCTTTTACAACCTTTTCCCCTTTAAAAACATCTATTATGTCCATATGTTTCTCATTTATGGCCCTTCTTTTCCACTTGGTAGGCTGACTCACTGACGTGTTCAATATTGCTACTGTAGGATCTTCAAGATTCTGAGTTGTCTCGATAGCTTGAACGTTGCTGATGGCATTCATTTCTGTTTCCATATAAGCATCAATCACCTCATTCTCCTTTTCCATCACTGATTCTGTTGTCTCCTTAATTTGCTCATGCAGATCATTGTTGGTTTCCTTATTGAGCTGCTGACCCTTTAGTTGCTTTCTTCCCTCATAATGGAGATCAGATTCTTAAAAATCAGCTACTGTTATGGGAGTTTCCAGATTGGAAGCCATATTTTTGGCTGAATCAAGATTCCTTCATTTGGAAGGAATCTACCATCATCATCTTCCATATTTTTGGCTGAATCATCATCTTCAACCTGCTGGACTGCTTGCTGCGAATGTGGGCTTGATCTACCATCTCTCTTCTTCTGTTTATCGATCACACAGGTTTTACAGCAGAAGTTCTCAACCATACCCCATATTGTGCATTATCTTCTGAATGTAAATATCTATCACTGGCCTCTCTTAAAGAACCATTACTCCCATGTTTGATCATACCACATCTAAAACAGAAAATGGGAAGTCTCTTATACTTCAATGAAATCCACACTTTCTTTCCTTGAAAATTGAGATGTACTCCTCTCATTAAAGGTTTGGTAATGTCCTTACCAACCTTGACTCTAAGGTAAGGCCCCCATCCAATCCCTTCATCATCAACATCTACTTCCATCATTTCACCAATGACTTTCCCAATCTGTTCTCCAATAATTCATGTCATCCCACCAAAAGGAATATTGTGCAATTGAATCCACTGGTATTCCTTATTAAAAGTAATATCATTTGGAGAAAAACTGCCATCTCAAAATTCTTAATACAGAAAAGAAATCGATCAAATAACCATGGCCTGCCTTGTTCCACCTAAATCTTGTTGTTTTAGGAACTCAACAATGAAAAGATTAGTTCTCACTTCTCTTAATATCACACGACCCTGAGGCTTCCAGATACTTAACATAGTAGTCTTGAAAGCTTGAAAACTGTAGTGGCCTATCAGACACAGCTTCCCTCGTTTATGTATGACATCCTCTGCAGACAAAGCTAGTTCCACTTCAGTTTGTACTGCATCTGTAAACTTGAGATTGCCACATTTCTCAATTATCTCCTCTGCCATGAGTTTCAGTGTTTCACTATAACTGGATTGCAAAAAAAAACAAAAGACTGAAAAATGACAACTGAAACCTTCTCAGTATAAACTAGAAGACAAACTTACCCAAGGCGAAAAACTCCTCAGCAAGAGCTAGCAGAGACCCTACTTCACCGCCCAGCTAATTCACCGCTTAATTACCTGCGGGTCTATGCATATCGTTAATGGCACGATCGTTAAAATAAGAAGTAAAAAATTATGAATCTTAGAGCATTATTAAAAATAATTGATCTATAAAAAATTTTTATAAAAGAAAATTTATAAAGTACGTGCCGTTATAAAATAAATGAGATTATCAATTTATTTTTATTATAAAATAAATATATGTTTCAGATTAAGTTGTATTTGATTGATTTTTATAGAAAATTTTGAAGCTGCAACTATAAAAGATTGAAAAAAGACGAAGAAGAAGCTGTATGAGCCACATGGTTTCTAACCTGTTATAAAAGCAATCAAATAATACTGGTTCTTTCTCTCGTCGATTCTTCCTCTTTCGTGTGTTATTCCTAACCATGATTTTCTGCGTTCCTTTGGCCTTTTTAAAATTTTGAAATTCATTACGTACTTTTATGTCTTTAATATCTTATATATTTTATTTTTTAAGCTATAATAATTTTGATATTGTTTATTTTTCGTTTATTTTATTCTTAGTTTTTTAATTTTTATATTTGTTTTAGGAAAACTTTTTGCTGAGGACTTAAGGTTGCACTTTTTACAAATTATTACCTGAGATTTAAAAAGTTTCAAATTAGCTTATGAGGTAAGGAATTGATTTTAAATGGTCTCTCCCATGGGAATTTGTTAGGGATAGTTTGGACACATGGAGTATTCTAAAATTTCGTGAATAATATTGAAATTTTCTATAAATTATAGTGAAATGATTTGAGTTAAGATATTTTATTATATTTTAGAAAATGAGAGATAAAAAGTTGAATAAAAATATGATAAAGTTAAAAATTATTTAAATATAATTTTTTAATATAATTTTTGTTTTGAAATTTGAAAAAGTATTATTATTTTTTGTATTTTGTTTGGAAGTTTGGAAAAGTTTTAATGATTGATTAGATGAAAAAATAGAAGATTTATAATTGAAAGTATTTTATGTTTGAGTGATGTTTCGAAATGAAATATCTGAAAATACTTGAGAACAATTAAGTTGCCTAATAGGCCTTTAGTTTTGATTGATTTCGATACTTTAATTTGAATTGTTCCTTAGTTGTTCTTTTTAAAATTGTTTTCGTTATACTCAACCCCCCCTCGGTCCTTGTTCACGTAACATAAAACTAAGCTAAATACTCTCCATGAGAACGATCCTTACTTGCACCACTACATGTATTTTTATGAGTATAGGTTTTATTTTTGATTGCTTGCGACAGCACACCACATAGCATAACTTGACGTAAAGCATAACATAACTTCACATATGACATAACATAACTGACATAAAACTTAACATACTTGACATAAAGCATAGCATAACTTCACATATGACATAACATAACTGACATAACTTCAACTGAAACCTGAACTGAACTTAACTTGCTTGACATGAACTTGATTTGAGACTTGACTTAACATGAACTTGATCTGAGAATTGACTTAACATGAACTTGATCTGAAATTTATTCTTATCTCATGGAAGTACCATGATGTTTTTATCTTGTGGGATTACCATAATAATGTAGTCTTATCTTATGTGATTACTATGGTAGTGTATTCTTATTTCATGGGGTCACCATAATAGCTTATTCCTATCTCATGGGGTCATCATGTGGTGTAATCTTATCTCACGTGGTTACCATGATTGTGTATTATTATCTCATGGGGTTACCATAATTGCGAATTCTTATCTCATAGGATTATCATGATAGTGTATTCTTATCTCCTTGGGTTACCATTATAGCTTATTCTTATCTCATAGCGTCACCAT
>QEOT01007780.1:24817-58395 GCA_003123785.1 Pterocarya stenoptera | reverse complement strand
CTGTCAAATATAATAGACTACCAATCATATCTCGATATACCTTTGAGTTAATTGGCTTACTAGTTTCATCCTTGTCAAGTTTGGTAGATGGGCTCATTGGTATTCCAATTTCCTTCGTATTTGATTTGCAATCCGAGTAAGAAGTTAAGTTTTCCCATAAAAATTGCAAATATCATGTGACATATATGAAGAACTTGAGTGATTGTAATAGTAATTTTTTTTGAAAGTTTTTCTTTTATAAAAAAAATTTTGAATATTGAACTTTGATTTAAAAGGATTATTAAAGAAGTTTCTATAAAGTTTATATTTTTATTTTGGCATGTATCTCAAGCATGCCTTGTCAAAAACATATCTTTGACTACCAAGAAGTTTTTCAAAATTTCTTTTCCCATTTGTAAATTTTTCAATAATATTTTTTAAATCAGTCATTTTCTTTTTCAGCTTATGATTTTCATTTTTCAGAATTATGTTTTCTTTCTTAAAACATCAATTTTGTTTGTTAAAGAATAATTTTTCTTTTTGAAAGTAGTATATTTGATACCCAATTTCTTAAGTTCTTCGTATACTTCTTTCAAAACATTTTGCAATTCTTCATATGAAGGATTTTCAATATTGTCAAGATTTGTTACCTCAAGGTCACCTTTAGCTATAAGACAAAGATTTGCAGATTCTTCATTGTTTGCTTCGCTGTTTGAATTATCATTCCATATAGCTTTCATTGCTTTCTTGCCATTGTTTCGATTATTCTTTAGCAGAGGACAATCCACCTTAATATGTCTAGGCTTATTGCATTTGTAACAAGTGAAAGAGTCATATTTACCTGTATCTTTTTTGAAAACTTTTTGAAGGATTTTTATTTCTTTTTAAAAACCTTTTAATTCTCCTTGTTATCGTCGTAACTTTTTCATCTTTGTGAACACTCTTCATTACTTTCGCTTTCATGAGGAACAACTTTAAGTATCAAGCTCTTATTTGGCTTTCCTTCTTCTTCTCTTCTTTTTAATGTATACTCATAGGTGGTAAGTGATCCGATAAGTTCATTTACTTCTAGTTTCTTGAGGTCTTTAGTTTCAAGAATCGCTGTCACTTTTGATTCCTAGCATTTTGGCAAAGAGTTAAGGATTTTTCTTACTATCTTAGGATAGACTTTATCGAGAACTGTCAAACTGTTTATGATGTTAGTGAAACGAGTGTACATACTATAAATAGATTCATCATCATTCATTTTAAACATTTCATATTCATGAGTAAGAATATAAATTTTCGATTTATTGACTTGTGAAACGAGTGTACATACTATAAAGAGATTCAGTATCATTCATTTTAAACATTTCATATTCATGAGTAAGAATATAAATTTTCGATTTCTTGACTTGTGAAGTTCCTTCGTAAGTAACTTCTAAGTTATCCCAAATTTTCATTGCCGTCTTGCAAGTCATTATTTTGTTGAATGCATTCCCATGGAGAGCATTATATAAGAGATTTATAATCGTTGAATTCAATGTTATAATTCTATTGTCTTCACGTTCAAATTTTTTTTCTTCCTTTTTGACTTTTACTCCATCAACAACTTTTGTTGGAATATAAGGTCCATTTACAACGCATCTCCAAATTTCTCGGCCTTAAGATTGAAGGAAATTCTCATTCTAGATTTTCAAAATGTGTAATTGTTTTTGCAATATAGTGGAGGCCGACTACTATATTGGCTTTCACCAAATGTAACTACAATGTTAGCTATAAGATGTTTAACTTAAAAGATAGTTAATCTTATAAAAAAGCCATTGATTTGATACCACTTATTGCCCAGATGACTAACACAAGAGGGGGTGAATTGGGTTGTATTTAAAAATCCGCAATTATAAATTAAATAAACAATATAAAATATGAACAAAATACGAAACAATAGTAAATATAAAAAGTACGGGTAAGAAGAAGCAAATTCAGTATTTTAACAAGATTCAGCTCCACCACCTACATTCTCGCCTCAAGCTACTCCTTGAGGATTCTCAAATTCACTATCAAATCTCCTTTAGGTGGAGATAGAAACCTATTATACCTTTGAGTAGTACTACTACAAAGAATCCGTGTAGAATACCATTTACATTTGCAATCACCTTACACGTGATGATTCAACGTTTATTTCCTGTGTAGAATACCTTCTACACACACAAGGGTTATACACACCTTTTTACTGATACAAGAACTGATAGTAGGTAGATTATAAAAAAACACTCATCAATGAGTGGAATAAGAACAATACAATACAAAACTATATCTTTCTCAAAATGAATAAGGGTTAAGACTCAATGCTTAGAGAAGAGAGATTGAAAACTTTGAATAGATGTTGTAAAACTTGCAATTGATGTATATATGCTCTTGTTGTTATGTTCTTTATTTGAAGATCTCAAATGAGCTATTTATAAGCATATGAGATTTCATTTTCAAATTTAAAAAGATTTACATGTCAAAGACAATATTATTCACTTTTTAAAATTTTTAAATCAAAATTTCATTTTTCGCAATTGTAAAAAACATCATTCACTTTTTAAAATTTTCAAATCAAATTTTTACTTTTTGCAATTGTCAAAGACAACATTATCCACTTTTCAAAATTTTCAAATCAAAGTTGTACTCATGTAAAAGTTGATAATCAATCATCTTTCAAAAATTCAAAATTTAAATTTTTAATTTTCAAATATGTCATGCACATTTGAAAAATGCAATTTGATATTTTATGATAAAAGATTAATTTTGAGCCTTAATCCAATTTTAAATTTTATCAAGAGATGTACAAAGTTACTCTAAGAGCTTCATTTGCGATCTTCATTTCTTGCTCATACTTGATTTATTGATGTGCTTGACTTAATTGTGTAGACAACTTGAGCTTAAGATTCCTTTATGCTTGAATTCATTTATTATCTATCATCAAAATTCATATGTAGATATGTAATTATATGAGGCTTGAAACCTTGAGTTCAACAGTGTAAATTCTCTTTGGTTTGGCACAATTTGATTGGTCGGATGGAATAAGGTTTTTTCTTAGGTGGCATGATCTTACACCTTGATTCCTTCAATTCCATCAAACATTCCTCATGGTGCCAAGTGTCTAATACTATTCACTATGTGTGGCTAAAATTTTGTCAAGTGTCTAAATAAACCTTCTCTAACCTAATTTGAACATTTCACACTGTGATTTTGAAAATATTGCACTTGGTACGATTATCGATGTTACTATTCACTTCAAAAAAGTGCATAATAAAGTTAGTACTAAGAAATCCTAAATATTCATATTGACTTACAATGAAAATCATTTATTGAAATTCAACTTCGAAGTGCCCCTAAAAATAAAAATGCAGTTTCGAACATGCATTTTGTCCGAAAATATAAAAATAAATTATAGCACCATAAAATCCTGAATAATCAACTAAGTCTAATGGCGCAGACCATAATGCATTCTGACACTTCTAACTACCTTAAAGAATTAAAATTGCACTTCTGTTACTATAATGAGTGATAACACTCACTATGTTAATAGACTTAAATTTATGCGATTTGGTCAATTTGTTAAAACTTATGGAGTTTTCACAAGGTTTTTAAAACCTATAGAAATTCCACTATGAAATTTTTAGCGGGCTCTTACATGTTGGATCCTGAAGTGGTGTTATATTAAAAAGATAATATGCTTGCTCATAACTAGTATGTCAAATGGTGGGATAGATTTTCTCATACTCAAGATGTTATAGGCATTAACCTGCTGGGTAATGCTAAATATAGTTATGGGTTATTCTCAAGGACTTGAATAGGCATTTACTTGCTTCCTTTGATAAATCTATTAATAAATCTATTAAGTCCAAAAAGAAGTCTGTTCTCAATGACTTAAGAAAAAAACTTAATTTACTTATTAAAACAGTCCCTCCAGGACAATGATTATAATTCAAACGAGTCCAAGACATCTTTTGAAGCCTTTGTTGATCATAGTAATTCCTATAAAGATGATCTATTTGGACATTATCAAAGACTAACTCAAAGTTATCTAGAGATTGATCCTCGCACTTCGTGATTCCTTTTTTTTTTTTTTTTTTCTTGCTTTTGGTGAATTATTATTGCTGAAAACTATAATTGCTGCACTCTAAGATTCCTGCTACTTTTTCCCTACGTTCTATGATTGTTGCTGAAGACTACTATTGCTTAGGTGATCGCGGGGGAACTCTTGCCCCTGTGGCAAGTGAAACTACTCGTTTTGAATGAAACAGACTGTTTTCTTTCACTGCTTCCCTCTGTTTCGAAACCCACTCCTCCAGACTTCGTCTTCCTTCATCTTCTCTTTGTCTTCTCTGCCTCTCCCTTCTGTCATCATATATGGCAACAGATAATTGTCTGGGTTTCATATTCTCAGCACCTGCACGATTAAGTGCTGCTGATTGCTTCACTGTCAAAATAATGTCATTTTGCAACTCCTCCTGCGTTCACTCTCTCCTTGGTCAGTATTACAGACACTAGAATAGGGGTTTTGAAAATTAAAAGGAACATAACATACACACACACACATCAATTGAAAAGGACGAGTTAAGCTATCTTCCCATCCAAGAAAACAATTCCATGAACGCAGAGACTCCCCAGCTATTCGATTTTGGTTTAGAAGTTGAATATATTTACATGTTCTTTGCTTTGAAATTAGATAATTTCCGTGAAAAATAGACGAAATTGAGATTTCAATGTAACCTTGAATTAGAGATTCAAAATAGGGATAAATTTCTCGGTAATTTTCTCAAATATAAAGCAAACTCGTATTCATACAGGAAAAAAACATTAACAAGAAAATAAATCTTCCTCCTTTTCAAACACTCTGTCGGAGGAAAAACCATTTGCTTTCAAGAAATTTTTCGACATTGTTTCATCTTTAATCACTCTAATCTATCCAACTGTCTAAGCAGGACGGAAGAGATTTTTTATTTTCCTTTAAAATAAAGAAAATTGCTTCCAAGCTTCAAATTTTCAGGAATAGAAAAGGATGAAGATGAATGAGGAGTTCTTCTGTATACCTTGTAGCCGTGAGGAAATCGGCAACCGATATATTTAAAAAAAAAAAACATGAAAATGAAAACAAAACACAACAAAAACGAAGGAAAAATTGTTGCAGAGGGAAGCTGGAGATTGTGTCGTCTGGAAGAAGGGAAGAAAAGCTTTGCTTTGCTCGATTTCTGAACTGGAAGAAGAGATTTCACCGCCTGGGTTTGGGAACTGGAGATCGCATCGTCTGGGTTTGGGAAGAAAAATTCATCTTGATTTCGAGTCTGGGAAGAAAAGCTCAGCACTCTCGCACTGCGTGACTCTGTCTCCATTAAAGCCAGCCCTCAGATTCTCGGGTTATAGGTACAAATTGCAATAGCCCTTTATCAGAAAGATCATTTTTTGTAGGTTTCATTTAGTAGCAAAAGATTCTAATTTCCTGGAAGATGAAGGGGTGATTGGTGCGTCTGTGTTGTCTATGTAAGCTTGAAGGGCAGACAAAGGGGAGACGAAGGGGTTGCAGAGATGAAGGGGAGAGATGCCGTCATGCTAAAGGGATTGAAATGGTTGAAGACCAAAAATCGCTGGAGTGAACCGAAGCTTCTTGAAATGGAATGGACGGTATGAACAACAAACTGGAGTGAAATTGTTGGAAGGAAAATTGTTGAAGACGAAGGATTGCTGGCGGAGTGAAATTGTTGAAGACGAAGGGGAGAAGTAGAGAAGACGAAGAGAAGATGAAGGAAGATGAAGAGACGAAGTCTGGAGAAGTGAGTTTCGAAACAGAGGGAAGGGGTGAAAGAAAACGGCCCATTTCGCTCAAAACGAGTCGTTTCATTTGCCACGGGGCAAGGGTTCCCCGCAGTTACCCTAGGCGGTTGCATATAGACTTTTCCATATTTTTAACATGTTTTCTTATGTTTTGAATTCTTTCTTTTTATATGTTTTCATTAATTGGATCATGCTATTTCATGATTCATCCATACCCAAATTATTAACAATTTTTAGGTTAGGTTTGGATGTTGAGATAAGATTAAAATTTTTGAAAATTTTGTGAATAGTGTTAAGATGAAAGTTTAAAATATTATTTTTTAATATTATTATTATTTTGAAATTTGAAAAAGTTGAATTATAATTTGAAAAAGTTGAATTGTTTATTATATTTTATATAGAAATTTGAAAAAGATGAAATGAGATAAAATGAGATAGAAATAAGATTTCTCATATTTGCCCTCAAACATAACCTTAGTTCAATTGCATCTTACATGCGCGCGGTCAAGGAGTGGTCCACCCAAATAATAAATAAATAAATAAAAATTCAATCCGAGCCATACCCGCGTATTGTTAGTACAATGAAATCTCCAATCCGTCACCGCACCTAATCATCATAAAAGTATTTCCATCCCTTTTCCTATTCTCTCGATCATGTTTGAGGGTAAATATGAGAAATCTCATCTCATCTCATCATTACATCTTTTTTAAATTTTTTTATAAAATATAATAAATAATTCAACTTTTTCAAATTCTAATTCAACTTTTTCAAATTTCAAAACAATAATAATATTAAAAAATAATATTTTAAACTTTCATCTTAATACTATTCATAAAATTTTAAAAAATTTTCATTTTATCTCAACATCCAAACCTAACCTAAATCTCTTTTTAGAAAACTAATTTGACAAAATAAGCACTCCATCCCGTTCCCTATTTTAAAATATAAGTTTAGGATGTGAATAGTGACTCTTTATATTTGAAGAGTCACTGTTCATCGCTTAAATCAATTTATATATATTTTATAGAGAATAGTTAAAGATATATAAATAAAATAGTATAAATAAAAAAAATGAAAAAATTATTTTAATAAATTAGAGAAATGATAAAAAATAAAAATATTTAAAAAAAAAAATTGAAAAATTTTAAAGATGAGTAAATTTTAAATAAACATTATAGAAATATGATTTTTAGCTAGGAAAATTATAGAAACCGTGTGTAATGCTCTAGTTGCTTACAATAGCAGTCATTGACCATATCAGCACCTCACCTTCGCAGCTCAGATCCGGCTCCTCTCTCTATCTCTCCTCCTTCGCAGCTCAGATTTAGGTTTCTAGCTTCCGATGGAACGCGAATCGACGAAAATGTGGGAAATGGGCTTTGTTCCTTCTAGCGATGGTAATCCTCTTTCTTTTCTTTTTTTTTTTTCCGAAATTTCTCAATTAGGTTATATTGATGGTTTTTGCCATTTTCTCTGCTGTTTTCGTTTCTGGTGTTTTCTTTTTCCGAATTGGTTGAAAACAGTTGCTTTGGTTCCTGATCTGTCTTACCCGTTTACTTAAAACCCTAAGTGACATAATCGAAATTTTAATTGTTGTTTGAATTGTGTTACACGGCTGCTGCTTGAATATTTTGTTGCCGATTTGTTTGAATTCATATAAATGCTGGTTTTTTGAAGAGCCAAGGGAATTTCCGAAACAAAATTTCAGACTCTAGAAACTCTGCTGTGCGTCTCAACGGCCAAGGGGCTTCCTCATTTGAAAACAGTTCCTGGACACAGCTAGTTTACATGCCAGTCAACCCTTATAAATCTTTAAGTTTGCCGACCGTTACTGATTATTCGACACTATTTTTTGTGTTTTAAGATGTGGACGAGACTGTAGGCCCAGTGAAGTATAGAATAAGTGTTTATCACATAGACTAATTAGGATTTTATTTAAGGTCAAATAATATGATTGCTGCTTTTTGAAGTTTATATTGTTAATGTGGTATGCTTGCTCCAGGTCTAAGATTCGAATCCTCTCGGGTGCAGACAATTTCTAGGGGTCATCGAATTGGGAAAACTTCCCCATGAATTACCCTAGGTGCACTTGCAGGAAACTCCTTGCCTAGGACCTATGCATCCTCGGGATTAGTTGAGACTTTATTCTTGGACACCCGGTGCCAATCAGGAATAAAAAGTTTATATTGTTCATGGAACTCATTTTTTCATTTTTTAAGGGCCTGTTACACAGGAACTATTGTTTTTATGTGATCGAACAACACCTTTTCGACATCCAATCTTGACCTCTAAATAACTTTTTACGGACTACACATTTGTAACTAAATAGATCATCAATAAAAACTGAAAACTCCCTTACTTGGAAACAGCACTGTGCTCAGTAAAGGTTTGTGAAACAGTTCTGCAGTATTACTAGCCCCAAGTATATTAAAACTTGGTTTAGTTCTTACATGGGACATCACAATATTTCGACAAAATTGGAAACTCAGGCCAACCTTATATGATTGAGGTCAATTGGCTATGTGTATTAGAGTAACGTACCTCCCATAGTGTTAGTGAGATTGTTGCCAACTGGCTGATTGAAAGAACATGGGTGGAAGTTGTGATATAGTGCTTATAAGACCACAAACCAATGAAGAAATAATCTTGAAGAGTGCAGAACTGCTGAAAATCTTATACAACTATCTGTAGAAGAAATTAATATGTTTGCAATGACAGTGTCCTCGTTACTTCCTTTCAATATTCTTCCCATTACTTGATTGTCTGTTGAATTGATAATGCAGTGTGTATGAGGTGTTAAAATAATTATAGCCCAAGCTATAAAGTTTGACTACCTTGTCAATCTTGCACCTGTGATCGTAGTAGTGGCTAATGGTTTTTCTCAACTGGTGCAGATACATTTTCCAAACCTGCATCTGGTTCTGATGAACGCCAGCAGAGTGGTTGGTTTCGGAGATTTACGATTGCTGCTTACAAACCATACTTTGATGTTGACACTTCAGATGTTTTGGACAGGATTAAAGAATCACTCTTTCCATTTAGGGGAGATTTTAATGAAAAAACTGCTACCAATCCAGATTTGTAAGTATAGTTCTGTAAGTGATCTGATACTTGTGACTTATCTGTGAAAAAGAAATAGTTTGGGTTGAAATTCGAATGATAAGTTTCTTGGTGAAGGTTTGGGGGATTGTTAAGAAAACTGTAATATTATTATTAATTAGAGAATGAAAATATAGTGATTTTGCTGTTCTGTAAATTTTCAAAGTTATAAATTTAAGTTGTATAGGATTTTTAGGGGATTCCATATGGGTTGATGGGTGTATGATGCTGTAAGCTTGTGTATAGAATTTGCAAATATATGGATTCATGCATATATTTTTCTTTCTGAACATTATTTTTTAAGTAGTACATACTTCTGTTGCTTAAATCATTAAGTTTAATTGTCAGAGTTATGATCTATTCCATAGCAGTTGACCTCACGAATGAAGTATACTTTGTTGCATGAGGTGTATTTCATTAGGATGGATAGACCAGAAGTTAATTACACAAGCATACTGCCTCCTGTTTGAGAATCAGTAGTGGTTTCAAGCAAGATTATTGAACTCCATGATATGCGCCTAAAAAAATTCTGACCTTAATTCGTCATGTTTGAAATGTATTAATGAAGGGCCTCTTCGACTAATGGAATAATTTTAAATTTGGGATTTGCTCCTCTCACTTTCTCTCTCTCTCTCTGAACTTGCATTTATGCTATATAATTCGTATTCTGAAAACTAACACTAGATATTCTAGTTGTAAGGATACCTAGTTACTGACTTCTGTTGGAAAAAGATCTTACATTAATTGATTATCTCTTTCCTTCAGTCCTGAGGTTCAGATCTTCTTTTCTAATTCTCTTATATACAAAATTAGAGCAGACCCCTCTTTATATCTCAATTATATAATTTTTGAAAAGTAGAGTATTTGTCTTGCTTAAGTTATCCTTATACAGATCCATTTAATTCCCTTTTATATCCTTTTATATATATATATTTTTAAATTCAAAGTTTATGGCAATCTTCTTTACAATTGATGGCATCGCTGCCTTGGTAGTAGTGAGGTGTGTTTCATTCACTAGGTGTGTTGGAAGGTGAATGTTCTTAGAAGTATTGGATGTTTACTTGAAGAATTAAGAGTTCCTTTTACGAGTCAAGATTAAATTAAAATTTAGTTTCATTCCACTCGTTTGTGTTCACCCTCCATATGATTAAGGCACCTCTTGTATAATTTTGATATCAAATGCCATGCAGGTATGGACCATTTTGGATATGCACTACCCTGATATTTGTAGCAGCTTCCATTGGCACCTTTGTGACCTACATAGCACACAAGCTGAAGCAAAAAGAATGGAACTATGACATAAATTTGGTAACTTGGTCAGCTGGAATGTTCTATGGCTACGTCACAATTGTACCTCTTGTATTGTACATAATCCTCAAATACTTCTCAGCTCCATCTGGCCTTGTTCAGTTGTTTTGTCTCTATGGCTACTCCCTATTTGTCTTTATTCCTGCACTGGTAAGTCTCTTGTTCTCGTATATTTTCCTTTTCACCATAAGCTACTATAGCATGAATTATCATCTTTTACAAGAAAAACCTCATGTTTATAAAGAAGCCCTTTCCCTCAGTCAATGAAAGAGATTTTAAGCTTATCTGAAGATTTGCAGTGAAGTTAATAAGCCTTCAATGGCAAAAGGGGGAAAACAAAAGCCCAAATATTTCTAGAGAGCATTTTTCCGAAGCTGGATCTGTAAGGAAAAAAATGTGACCCACCCGTCCTGTAGATTATTAATTTTTTTTTTATTGGCATTGCGGGACTGAAACAACTTTCCAACTAATCCCAGGGTTGCACATCCCTCGGCAAAGAGTTTCCTGCTCCCATCCTATAGAATACTGTTAAAACGACTTCTCCTATTTGTAAATTATTGTGGAAGGTTATTAATCCTGACACGAAGAAGTTAGTATGCTGTAATCATGTCACTTTGGTTCTCCACAACAACTTGGCTTTGTGTAACAGTTTTAAATAAAAATAGTTATCTTTGGACTTCTGTGCTATTTGGTGCTACGCTTTAAAGAGGATATAGGGAATCCTGGAAATTTTTCATTACATCCTTCGCCAATTAAATTGATTTACCATATTAATGGTGTCGTTGGATAGATACTTTGTGACTAACTAAAATGGTTTGTGGTTGCAGTGCCTCTCTGTTGTGCCGTTGGAAATCTTTAGATGGGTTGTTGCAGGTGTAGCCGGGTTCATGTCAGCAACTTTTGTGGCATTAAACCTTCGAGCCCACATCAAGTCAGCTGGTGAAAGGTGGTTCTTTATTGTGGCTGGCATCTTTTTGTTGCAGCTGGCTCTGGCTGTCGTACTAAAGCTCTACCTGTTCACTGTGACGGTGTAAGATTAATATTTGGCTGGTGGCATTGAGTGGAATTGTAGATCACGTACAAACAGTTTTTTTTTGTTTTTGTTTTTTGTTTTGGTCGTCCCTTATGGCTTCTATTGCCAAAATTCTTAGCTGCAGCCTGAAATATTATCCTCCGATCAAAACCTCATCTCTATTCATTCATTTATGGCTTTCTGTTTTACAATTATTAGTTGAAGTATTATGACCCCATGAAGGCCCTATGTTTTGTTCATTTGTGGCAATAAAAATTCAAATGAGATGTAAAATTCTGTTCTCTTGGGCATCAGTGTCACGCACCAAACCCATAGGGGTGCTATCCAGACCCCTTCCTCGCCTGGACGGGATGGCAATTTTCCACCTTGCCATCGACCCACACAACCATGCATCTAACCACCAGCCCAAGTTGGTGGGGAGGGGCGATTTTTTACCCTCACAATATGGCCTGTGCACTCCAAACCCATTTAGGCAAATGTATCGTAAAAATAAAGATCCAAACTCTTTGAATACAAATCCAAAACATATACTCAGATCTAGAACAAAAAAACATATATACAAAGATATGTGTTGGAGACCTAAAGCTACAGTTGGCCATGGGTCTGTGCAAAAGCCCTTGCCCGGTACGTAGACCAACGGTCAGTCATATGTTTGCATCCCAGCAAAGAGGAGGGAGGAGAAGAACGAGAGGAGGCGGAAGAGAAGAGAAAGGGGGGAGAAGAAGTGCAGAGAGAGGGTAAGTGAATATATTTAGTTTTTTCCTACTCTATATATGTATGTGGCCGGCCACCCACCCACCCCACTTTTATATTTACAATTTGTCTTAAGTCTGCCCACCCCTACCCCAAGGCGGGTGGGTTACCTCATTTCCTACTGGGATGAGCAGATTGCCAGGGTGGGGCGGGTCTAAGTGATCCACACCCCACCTCTAATCTTTTACATATGAAGAAAGAGAGTTTCAACAACAGAAATACTAAGATATGTAATTATTTTACAAAAGTACTAAAACAACGAGCATCATGAAAGATAATTTGACTATCAACATATAACCAGACCATACCTGTAACATAGCAAATGTGTCATGTGACAACCCACGTGCACCAGGCCCAGCTGTCTGATTTAGCCGATGGTTATCTATTTGCATTTAGTAAATTGGTTTCCCGTTTATGAAGGAGTCTAGAAGAGTCTGGAGTCTGGTATTTGACTTAGTCCATTATTGTTATTGAGTTGTGGGTCACTAGACCCTCTGTCAGTTGTGTTTGTTATTATCCGAGTCGTGGGCCACTAGGCCATTATCTTTTCATGGGTTGTTCCAAGCAGTTAAGTCCAAGGTCTTATATTGTAATTCCGATTGTTTAATGGATTATCAATTTCCCTTGAGTTCAATTACAAGTGCATTGGAGGCCGGCCCCTTGAAGAGCCTATTTTTATTGCTGAATACCTGACAGTGGTATCTAGAGCCAGGATGACTCCATGGCTGATGGAACTCGTTTGACTCAACTTTCGGAAGCACTCTCCCAATTGCGAGCCGAAAATGCTTCTATTAAAGAAAACCAGACCCAGTTAACCTTAGCCCAAAGCAAACAACAGCAATTATTGGAGGACATTATTCAACAAGTTGCGAGTTTAGCCACCAGTTACAATACCTTAGCCCAAACCTTGACCCACCAACCCAACCCCACCAAAAACAATGACCCAGAAAGCAGTACCCCACCCAATCACCCTCTACACCATCACAACCGCTCTTTGAAGTACCGAATGGAATTGCGGTTGGATTTCCCCAAATTTGATGGCTTTGACCCCACTGGTTGGCTTTTTCGAGCAAAACAATTCTTCGCCTTTTATACTACACCCAGCCCATAAAAAGTCCAATTGGCCTTCTTTCACATGGAAGGCAAGGCACTCACTGGGTTTTAATGGTTAGAGGAAGCACATTCGGTCCAGTCCTGGGATGAATTTATGAATGCCCTTCAATTGCGTTTTGCACCAACCCCATTTGATGATCTGGTGGCTGAGTTTACTAAACTCCGACAAACATCCACAGTTGAAGAATATCAATTCCATTTTGAATTACTTTCAAATCGCATCACCAACCGTTTTGAAGATTTCAGAGTCAGCACTTTCTTAAGTAGACTCAAAGATGATATTCACACCATGATAACTATGTTTAAACCATCAGACTTACCCATTGCCTTTGGCCTAAATTTATGAGGAAGTTTGCACACGTGCCACATACACTTGGCCCAGTTTCACTACACCTACCCCAAATACAAACCAGCAATAGACTAGCTACTATAGACTACCCTCTTACCGAACCATGCCTCCCTATACACCTTCTCCATTGCCTACATCACCTACACCACCTAGCCGCAACCTTCCACCATCTAAACCGAGAACCATTTTACCCATTCAACGCATCTCTTCAGCTCAAATGAGGGAACGACAAGAACGTGGCCTTTGTTATTATTGTGAGGATAAATGGTCCCCGGGACATCAATGCAAAACACCAAGGGTGTTTTTGCTTGAAGGATTAGAAGATGATGACACACCTGGAGATCCAGATCCACCTGCTATTACCATGGAGGACACTGATGGTCATATTCCAACATCACCAAGTGGCACTGTCGAGATCTTCTTACACGCCATTTCTGGTGCACCCGCACCTTGCACTATGCAATTAATTGGCCAGGTTGGAACACAGCAGGTAACGGTGCTTATCGACATGGGCAGTACCCACTGTTTCATAGATCCTAAAATCGCTACAAGTGTGAACTTGCCCATGACAAAGGGTCCTCACTTGACGGTAATGGTAGCCAATGGCGACCGCTTTCCTTGCTTGGGATGCTGTGTATCGGTGCCATTCTCACTTCACAATTACAAATTCTCTATTACCCTCTACTTGCTTCCGTTGGGAGGCTATGATTTGGTTCTTGGCGTCAATTGGCTATGCAGCCTTGGGCCAATCCTATGGGATTTAGCTAAGCTTACAATGGGCTTTACTTGGCTCAACATACCAATTGTTTTGCAGGGATTAAGCCCGTTTGTGCCTACACTTATGGAACTGCGTGACTTTTGATCCCACTTGGGCCCTAACACAAAAAGGTTGCTGGTTCACCGATTGCAGGCCGATTCTTCCACCTCTACTCCTGAGGTATCTTTGGCACTACAACCATTGCTTTCTACATATGAGGATGTCTTTCGGGAACCCACTGGCCTACCTTCACATCGCAGTCAAGACCATAAAATTCAGTTGTTTGAAGGGGCGGGTCCGGTCAGCTCAAGGCCTTACCGATATCCCTATTACCAGAAGGGCGAGATTGAGAAATTGATAACTGAAATGTTGAGTAGTAGTATTATTCGACAAAGCCAAAGCCCTTATTCCTCTCCTATCCTATTTGTACGCAAGGCCAATGGCAGTTGGCGTATGTGCGTGGACTTTACCGCACTCATCAAAGTGACCATCAAGGATAAGTATCATATCTCTCTTATTGATGAACTCTTGGATGAATTATGTGGGGTTATGGTTTTTTCTAAACTTGATCTTTGTTCCGGGTACCACCCAATTTTGGTAGCACCTGAGGATGTACCAAAAAAGGCTTTCCAAACTCACCAAGGACATTATGAATTTTTGGTCATGCCATTTGGCCTCACTAATGCCCCATCTACTTTTCAAAGCCTCATGAATGACATTTTCCGTCCCTACTTGTGCAAATTTGTTTTGATTTTTTTGATGACATTTTGACTTATAGTAAGACTATTCCTGAGCACATTTCCCACCTAAATATTGTTCTTAACATTCTTAAATGTCATCAACTATATGTCAAATTATCTAAATGTCATTTTGGTTTTCATGAGATTGAATACCATAGTCACCTAATTTCAGTCCATGGTGTTAAGGCTGATCCTAAAAAAATTACTTGCATCCTTTAATGGCCCTTACCCAAAATAGTCCGTGCTCTACGGGGTTTCTTAGGCCTCACAGGCTACTATCGCAAGTTTATCAAAGACTACAGTACCACTACCGCACCTTTGACAAAACTCTTGCGCAAAAATTCCTTCCATTGGACTCAACAAGCCACCACAGCTTTTGACTACCTTAAACAAACACTATCCACACCTTCTGTCTTAGGCCTTCCTGATTTCACTAAAACTTTTGTAATCGAATGTGACGCCTTTGGTGAGGGCATCGGTGTTGTGCTTATGCAGGAGGGACGACCCCTAGCTTATCTTAGCCAAGGGTTGCAGGGCAAAAACCTACATCTCTCCACCTATGAAAAGGAGCTTCTTGCCCTAGTACTGGCTATGAAGAAATGACGTGCATATCTATTGGGGCAAAAGTTCAAAATCCGTACAGATCAGCAGGCTTTAAAGTATTTGGTGGAACATCGCGTGGGTACTCCTACTTAGCAAAAATGGATCTCCAAACTTATCGGCTTTGATTTCAGTGTTGAGTTTAAAGTAGGCCGTGAGAATAAAGCTGCCGACGCCTTGTCCAGAATGAATTAAGATACTCAGTCACTGCAAACCGTTGCCATAGCAGCCGTGGAAACAACTTGGGTTCAGAAGTTACACGAGGCTTACCAACATGACCTTTAGATCCACGCTGTGTACCAGAAATTACTCCAGGAGGGCTCCCGCGATCTGAAGTTGAGTCTGCACAATGGGTTGATCCTATACAAAGGTCGCCTTCACCTGGGTGGCTAACTCGACCTGCACAGACAAGCAGTTCGTCAAATGCATGACAGCCCCTTGGTGGGACACTCTGGTTACTACAAGACACTCGCTCATGTACGAAAGAATTTTTACTGGCCTAGTTTGAAGACCACGGTGTGACTTCACATTCGGGATTGTGACATTTGTCAACGACATAAGGTGGAGCATTGCCATCCGCCAGGTCTTCTCTAGCCGTTGCCAATTCTATATCATCCATGGTCAGATATCAGCATGGACTTCATTGAAGGCCTTCCGCACTCCCAATCCAAAAATGTTATCATGGTGGTTGTCGACCGTTTGACCAAATACGCCCACTTCACTGCTCTCAGTCATCCATATACGGCCCACACCATTGCTCAATCCTTCATTGACAATATTTTCAAGCTCCATAGGACTCCAAGACGACAGTGCTACTTGGGAAGAACTTAGGGATTTTCAGAAGAAATTTGGGAACCTTACGGACAAGGTCCTTGAAGAAGGGGGCATTTGTCATGTGACAACCCATGTGCACCAATCCCAGCCATCCGATTTAGCCGATGGTTATCTATTTGCACTTAGTAAATTTTTTTCCCATTTATGAAGGAGTCTAGAAGAGTTTGGAGTCTGGTATTTGACTTAGTCCATTATTGTTGTTGAGTCGTGGGTCACTAGGCCCTCTGTCAGTTGTGTTTGTTATTATCCGAGTCGTGGGCCACTAGGCCATTATCTTTTCATGGGTTGTTACAAGCAGTTAAGTCCAAGGTCTATATATTGTAATTTTGATTGTTTAATGGATTATCAGTTTCCCTTGAGTTCAATTACAAGTGTATTGGAGGTTGGCCTCGAAGAGCCTATTTTTATTGTTGAATACCTAACAAAATGGCATTACAAAATTTGAGGCATTAATTCCTAACCACAATCAAATTCATTGAAGAGTTCGTTCAATCTCTGCACATCTTGCAAGCGTTAAAGCATAATCTCCATCAGGCCCAAGATAGAATGAAGAAGTATGTGGTTTTAAAGATGATAGAAAGAGAATTTGTTGTGGGGGATTGTGTCTACCTGTGGTTCCAATCCTACAAGAAGGTTTTAGTGGCACACCAGAGGGATCTAAAATTGGCACCAAGGTACTATGGGCCCTTCCCAGTGCTACAACGAGCAGGGGTGGTGGCCTATCACCTGGCTCAGCCAATATCCACGCCACTTTTCATGTCTCTCAATTAAAGAAGAAATTGGGGGCAAAGGTCACGCCTTTACCTTCATTACTATCGATGGATATGAATGAGGCCTTCAAATCGAAGCCTGAGGAAACCCAAGCTTGCCGGATGGTCAAACGCCATAATAGACCAGTGGTGGAATTGCTAATCCGATGGCAGGGGCAAAGACTGAAAGATGCCACCTGGGAACCTTATACAAACTTGAGGAGCTCTTACGCTCACCCTTTGAACACAATGTTCTAACGAGGGGAGCATTGTTACAAGTTAAAACATGAAGTAAGGGAAGCACGAGGTGGGAGGAAGGAGCTTGGGAGTGAAAGATGAAAAGAATAAAGGAGTTTGTCTGGGATAGTGAAGGATGAACTACATAAGTCAGAGAAAGGTCTTAGTCTTAGATCTCGGCCATTAAATCAGTCACGTAAGGAGCGTAGGGAGAAGACACATGACTAGAGGAGTTTATTACTTTTATTTGGATTTCTATTACTTTCAATTTTATTTTTATTAATGTCACTTTCTATTTCTTTATATTTCTGTTGAGTTGTAAAATGCCTATTGGCTAGGACCACTTTGAAGGCATTTGGTTACTTGTTGCCGTTGGGGATGAACAATATAAGGGAAGAAAGCAACATTAGTTTTAGGGGGATTTTCCCCCTATGTCCTAGGCCCAAGAGGACTAGTGCAGACTAGACGTTAGGGGGATCCCCCACCCCTGGTGGGCTCAAAATGCTAGGTTTAGGCCCATAGATTCCCTCAGCGACCCGATTGAGACCCACAACTCATGAAAAACGAGTGTGCAGGTTTGGGTCAGGATGGGACATTACATTGAAATCTCGGAAGACCAAACCACCGAAAAGGGAGGAAGCACGCTAGAGGGAGGGGATGGAACCACAGAGCAACACCAAGAGATCACGCTGCATTAAAAGCAGTATGGTGGAGGGGACTCCGAGAGGACATCCCTCCACCCAGGCCACAGGGTATGGTTGTCTGACCCTGGGGGCTGAGTATAAAAGGACCCTTGGCCATCAGGTAAAGGGATCATATTCTCAAGTAAATAAGTTCACTTGTTAAATTCCCGTTTTCTCACATTACTAGAGGGCTATTGTTGACTTAGGCATTAGAGGTTCCCCAAGCCACCCTAGGGCTGCCCTTTGCCAACCCACCCTTTCTCTCTCTCTCTCTCTCTCTCTGTGATTGCAGGCCCACCAGACCGAAGACCCAGACCGCTGAGAGCTCGACCCTTAGACGTACGAAACACACCGTCAACAGTGGCGCTATCTGTGGGATCCTAAGAAACTTTAATGTGTCATTCGTATGCTTGCAAGGACACATTCTCAGTTGGTATGAGACTAAGAAGAAACAGCATCGGCAACCATGGCGACCAGAATAGTTGCCATGGAACAACTCCTGGAAAGGCTAACTAATGAAATGAATGTTCTCCATGAGGAAAATCAGGCCCTCAAGGGCGACATTCAAGATTCGTCACACCACGAAGATCCTAGCCCAACGAACATCAGGAATCCAGACGAGAGAAGGAGATGAAAACGAACAAGAAGAGCGGAAAAGCATGTAGGATGAGCCTTGTGAACTCAAAGGAAAGAATGAGGAGATGATGACGAAGATCGGTAGCTTGTCTTCAGTAGATTAGTTGCTCATTAGCACAGGTCTACCATACAGCGCGAAGGTAATGGCGGTCCCATTACGGCCAAAATTTTGGGTTCCCCCCATGGAAGTATATGATGGGACCTGAGACCTAGTGGAGCATTTTGAAACGTTCAAGGCCCACATGACCCTTCATGGATTTTTCGGGGAGGTGGCTTGTAGGGCCTTCTCATTAACTTTAAGGGAACCCACGAGAATGTGGTTCGGCTCCCTAACGCCAGGCTCCATAGAAAACTTCTACGAGTTGGCCTGCTTGTTCCTCATCCACTTCATGGCCAGTAGAAGGAGAAGGCATCCTGCAACATTCCTCCTCACCATCAAGCAAAGGGAAGACGAGAGCCTGAAAACTGACTCGGCCCAATTCAATAAAGAATGGATGATAGCGGAGGACCAGGACGAGTAGATTACCCTGGCAACACTCCTAGGGGGAGTATGGCCCTCGTTTGCGTTCATGGAAGAGCTAGCAAAGAAAACTCCCACGACTTTCCGGGAATTCATGGACCAAGCCGACAACTTTATCAATGCCGACGACACCCTCCGCCCCTTGGCCAAACCGAGGAGGAAAGATCTGAAGTGAATGGACCGAAAGGATAAAGAGCTAAATGAAAGTCGCAAGAGGCGAGGAAGGAAAAGCCTACCTCGAGGAATATGGCATACTGGCACGATCAATCGGCGTTCACCATCCAAAGGGAGGAAAGTCGACCAACCCAGGAAGAACGTCGCTACTATACCTTCCACCAACCCAACACCGACGATTGCTGATCACACTAGGTGGACCGAACAGCACCAAGACACCCTCACCCCGACGAGAAGAACGACCATGGAGGGGATGCTCTTGGGAGAGGAGCCCCGGTAGGGGATATCGACAGAGGAGAGCTGAAAGTCCGAGGAGAAGGGAGATTGAGCGAGAACCTTCGCACGCTCCCTCGCAACAGTCACAGGTGCCCCCCATGGGAGAAATTTGAACTATAGTGGGTGGCTTCGCTAGTGAAGGGGCAAATTCGTCCGGGAGGAAAGCACACGCTAGGGAGGCCTGATACCGGAAGTCTACTCAGCCTCATACTGCCCCACCAAGTACAGAAGGGGCGAGCATGTCACAATCTCCTTCAGAGAAGCCGACGAGGAAGGAGTCCTCTACCCACACGACGATGCATTGGTGGTAACCATGCAGATCGCCAACTTCATCATAAGGAGGATTCTCATTGACAACGGTAATTCAACGGACATCTTGTTTTGGAAAGCATTTACCCTCATGGGGATAGATGTGGCTCGGCTCCTACCAGCCCTAATGCCGCTCAAAGGCTTCTCCGGGGAAAGAGTTTAGCGAGTTGGGACAATCACCTTGTCGGTCCTAGTGGATAGCTTTCCTTGCACTGCCCTAGTCATGGTTGACTTCTTGGTGGTAAGAGCCCCTTCCTCGTACAATGCCAACATTGGAAGACTGACTCTCAACAAATTGAAGGTCATCACCTCCATTTACCACTTGAAGGTAAACTTTTCGATGACCCAAGGGATTGGAGAAGTTGAGGGGAGCAAGTCTCGGCACGTGAATGTTACATGCATGAGCTGAAGCCAAAGACCAATGGAATGACAAATAGCCTAAATATGTGCCTCTCATGAAGCTGCGACAAGCTCTTGACAGAAAGGCGAGCTGTCCAGCTGAAGGGGAGGGAGAGGGGTGCATATAAGGAAAAACAGAAAACAACCCAGATCCAGCGCATATAAGGAAAAATAGAAAACAACCTAGATCCTCCTGTAATTTTGTTAATTTTATCTCTTGCTGTATAAACTGTATTTTAATGAAAAACGCTAGTCTTTTTTAGGAATTCAGTGAACATGTCTCTGTCGACAAAAACCTTCTTCAAAGACAAAGGTTCACCAACCAATTACCTCCCTGTTGGACTCGAAGGGATGGGTGTAATGCCAAAGGGCTGCTCAATATCTCCCATTGCAGAGTGCGGGTCTATCCTCAATAGCCCGACACACCTTACCTTCCTCGTGGGTGTCGACCGACGGGAGTTGGTTCAGTCAGACATACTGTCTGAATAGATTACTTGCCCTCGGGATACCAAAGGGCATGATGAGCCAGAAGCCATCCTGACCCTTTGCGGGGGAGAGTGAGTCCAACCCTGAGGTTGCCCGAACATTACACTGTTCTGCCACGATGAAGAGTGGGCATGACACCAGCCCAGCCCTCACCTACCTTCCCTGCGGTATCAATGGATGGGAGTTGGTCTAGTCAAACATATTCTCCAAACAGACTACCTCCACGTGAGGGTCAACAAGCGGGACTAGCCTCGGGCTAGCCCGACCTCCCCCGCGGAGGAGAGCGGGACCAAACCTGAGGCTGCCCGAACAGATTACCCCATCCAACTGCAGTGAAGAGTAATCTAACTCTAAGGCCGTTGACTAATTACCTCCCCCGAGGGAATGAATAGGGAGAGAGTGGTTGGAGGCACCTCTACCTCTCCCTTGGCAGAGTGCGGGCCTGTCCTCAACAGCCCGATACACCTTACCTTCCACGTGGGCATCGACCGACGGGAGCAGGTTCAGTCAGACATATTGTCCGAACAGATTACCTCCCTTCAGGATACCAAAGGGTAAGATGAGCCAGAGGCCATCCCGACCCTCCCGCGAGGGAGAGCGGGTCCAACCCGACCCTCACCTACCTTCCCTACGATATCAACGGGTGGGAGTAGGTCCAGTCAGACATACTGCCCAAACAATCTACCTCCACGTGAGGGTCAACAGGCGGGACTAGCCCTAGGCTAGTTCGAACTCCCCCACCGAGGAGAGTGAGACCATCCCTGAGGTTGCCCGAACAGATTATCCCATTCTGCCGCTGCGAAGAGTAATCTGGCTCTAAGGCCGTCGGCTAATTACCTCCCTCAAGGGAATGAATAGGGAAAGAGTGGTTTGATGCACCTCTACCTCTCCCTCAGCGGAGTGCGGGCCTGTCTTCAACAGCATGACACACCTTACCTTCCTCGTAGGCGTCGATCGGCGAGAGCGGGTTCAGTCAAACATACTACCCAAATAGATTACCTCCCATCGGGATACCAAAGGGCAAGATGAGCCAGAGGCCATACCGACCCTCCCATGGGGGAAAGCGAGTCCAACCTTGAGGTTGCTTGAAAATTACCCCATTCCACCACGACGAAGAGTGGGCATGACACCAGCCCGACCATCACCTACCTTCCCTGTGGTATCAACGGATGGGAGCAGGTCAAGTCAGACATACTGTCCGAACAAACTACCTCCACGTGAGGGTCAATAGGAGGGACTAGCCTCGGCTGGCCTGACCTCCCCCACGTAGGAGAGTGGGATCAGCCCTGAGGCTGCCCGAATAGATTACCCTATCTCTCCGTGACGAAGAGTAATCTGGCTTTAAGGCCATCGACTAATTACCTCCTTTGGGGGGATGAAGGGGGAGAGAGCGAGATCGTCCCAAGACTACCTGATCTGCCTCCTTGAAAGAAATTCAATAATAAACTCTAAACTATTGCAATCTAAACTCAGACTTAGACTCTAAAATATAAAAACCCCCGACTCTGATTCAGAACTCTCTTATATTCATTCCACAACTCGAGATTAAATAGATGTTGAAATTCAAATATAGAAACAAGATAACTGTGGCTACAATCTAGCCTAAAGATCTGTAAATTAGTTTCTAAAGATAAATGTTAACATAAAAGGAATTATTCCAAGAATAACGAGATTATGTAAAATGGAAGATTCAGTGATATGTGACTTGAATTGTGAAAGTTCGGGAGAATTTGGTAGCCAACAAATTGATTGCAGAACTCGAATTTGGTGGTCAGCAGCCGATTGATCCCGGTCGAGAGGAATTATCCCACCGGGTAGATGTCGTGTGCGTTGAATATAACTAGCGTGGAGGTCACAAAGACCACATGGCCCTTTCCTAACCTACCGAGTGGAAAGACTCCTGATCGAGATGAAAGACTCATATCGCATTTTCTAGTTGTTGCCCATCGTTTATGTTAATCTTTTAAGTTGATCGTTTAGACTAGTCGCCCAATCTAACCACTTAAAGCCTTGTCGCCAAATCTTCACGCCTTTTGATTGTGAGTTTTCTCACCTACCGAGAGGTAAGTCTTCTCGCTTTTGGACGAGATAAATCTCTTTGCTGTCCACGTGACATGGCTCTTCGCCTAAATCTCACCGGCTCTCTTCAGATCTCGCTACCTTTCATCGGTCTGGATCCGTAGTTTCTTCTTTTGTACCAAAATGCTCTCCATTTTTACTAAATTTTCTCGTTCCTTTAAATCCAAGAAAATAAATAAAAATATGTAGAAATAAAATAAAATCAATAGTATTGAAAAGAAAATGACACTTTTCATAAATAAAAAAAACCACGTAAAAATAACATTTATCAAACATTGAACAGGTTTGAACCCATGTACTTAGATTCACACAGCTCACGTTTCTCAAACTTTTGTTGGTTTGCGGTGAAAAAATAGAGACAAAGAGAGTGGAATAGAAAGAAGGAAGAAAAGGCCGGATTTTGGAGGGGGAGAGAGAGTGTAAACTTGCTAAATTGCTAATGCTCCTAACGGGCAGCCACAATTGGATAGACACTCAAGCAATTTTTCGAAATCAATTGCTTAGCTTCTGTGCGAGAGAACTTCCTGCCGAGAGGTGAATTATCCTTCCTTCTTTCCTATGCCGATATGTTTGTCTCTTTGTTTATTTTTTAAAAATAAAAATTGCCACGTCATCGGATGTGCAGGATGTGCAAAATAGAAAGGCTTTGTAGCGGAACTCTTTTTAATCAGCTAAAAAAATGTTCTAGCGTAAAGAACCTAGAATCTGTATATGCCTCAATGGTCAAAACCAATGCAAACCAAGACTGTTTCTTGCTGAACCAGTTTGTGGGTGCCTGTCCGGCCCTTTCGAAAATAGACTATGCAGTTTCAGCATTTCTACATATGGAAAATCCAAATGTTTTTGTCTATAATGCGATGATAAGAGGCTTTGCTCATTGTTTTTACCCAGCTCAAGCTTTGGAGTGTTACGTAGATATGTTAAGAGCTGATGTTATGCCAACGAGTTATACATTCTTGTCGTTGGTTAAGGCTTGTAGCTCAGTATCGGCTCTTGGGTTCGGTGAAGCTATACAGTGTCAAGTTTGGAAAAATGGGTTTAGTTCACATGTGTTTATTCAGACTGCTTTGATTGATTTCTACTCGAATCTGGGTAAAATTGGTACGTCAAAAAGGGTGTTTGATGAAATGGTTGAAAGAGATATTTTCACATGGACCGTGATGGTTTCGGCTCATGTTCGGGCAAGGGATTTGAGTTCTGCGAGGAGATTGTTTGAGGAGATGCCTGAGAGGATTAATGGTACATGGAACACTATAATTGATGGGTACGCAAGAGTGGGGAATGTGGAGTCTGCGGAGTTGCTGTTCAATCAGATGCCCGCAAGGGATATAATCTCGTGGAATACCATGATCACTTGCTATACTCAGAACAGGAGATATAGAGAAGCATCAGTAGTATTCAATGAAATGACAAGCAATGGGATCAGTCCTGACAAAGTGACCATGGCAACTGTTATATCTGCTTGTGCCCATCTTGGAGCGCTTGATTTAGGAAATGAAATATATCTTTATGTATTGCAGAATGGGTTTGATCTTAATGTTTATATTGGGTCTGCATTGATTGATATGTATGCCAAGTGTGGGAGCTTAGATAGGTCACTTTTGGTGTTCTTCAAGTTGCGAGAAAAGAACCTGTTTTGTTGGAATTCAGTAATTGAAGGGCTTGCAGTTCACGGATTTGCAGATGAAGCACTACAAATGTTCAGCAGGATGGAGAGGGAGAAGATCAAACCAAATGGGGTCACTTTTATCAGTGTCCTGAGCGCCTGCACACACGTTGGACTCGTTGAAGAAGGCCGTAGGAGGTTTCTGAGCATGGTCAGTGATTATTCAATCCCGCATGAAGTTGGACACTATGGATGCATAGTTGATCTACTGAGCAAAGCGGGCTTGCTTAGAGATGCACTAGAGTTGATAAGAAGCATGAAAGTTGAACCCAACTCTGCTATCTGGGGTGCCTTGTTGGGTGGGTGTAAGCTCCATGGGAACTTGGAGATTGCTCAAGTTGCCGTTAATGAACTGATGGTTTTAGAGCCAAACAACAGTGGCTATTACAACCTTGTGGTTAATATGTATGCCGAAGTAAATAGATGGGGTGAGGTTGCGAAAATTCGGTCAGCCATGAAAAATCTAGGGGTAGAAAAGAGTAGTCCTGGATCCAGTTGGATTGAAATGGGAAGGAAGATTCATTAGTTTGCAGCATCTGATAAAACTCACCCAGCTTATAATGAAATTTACTTGGTGCTGGATTAGTTGGATGGGCTGCTGAAGTTAGCTAGCTAGCTATTTACCTGAACTAACATGGGGAGATTTAGGCTGTAGAATATGGAAGAAGCTGATTTATTTGTGGTAACATATTAAAATCATTCCATGTCAATCAATAGGAATAAATTGGGTTTTTGAGAACAATCCTTTGAAACATGGAAGAGGCTACAATCCTTGGTTACCTCTATCATTGGCTTTCCCTTCCACGTCCCTTGAGCAAAACTTTAAATACAGATTTTAGAAAGAAAATCCCATCTCATTTGATAACCATGTAGAATCCAACGAATCTAGGCTTGGCCTCCTCTCATGTAAAAGCCCATCATGTATCTCATCACGTCACAGAACGCATAGCCCTTTGTCACTCACTCTCTAAGCAAAAGGGCGCCGGCATCTTAAAAAAATGAAGCACCCTTGAATTACCAATTTGGTGTGGTACCTTTTCAGCAGAAAATGGCTGAAAGAATTTGATGCACAGTAGCCAAATTTACAAAAACGTCCCAGTTTACAACATTAGTAACACTTTACACATTTTCTATTTCTATTTCTCTTATGAGACAATTCTCCACCATCTCCATGCTTCCTAGAGCCTTCATTTTTTATTTTTTTTCCCTAGCTAAAATTTTTCCTTTTTGTCAAAAAGAGATCATCTCCTTCACTCTTTGAAATGGAGCATCCGAGCTAAAGATTCTTGCGATGTAAGAAGATTTTCAAACTCTACCAAGATGGGCTAAGTAGCTCATCCCTGAATATAAGTGAAATACAGAATGTACTCCCTCTTCAGTACAAGCATGGTGTGACGTTTCATTCGTGCCTCAGACATGGAGCATCTCTCTATTTCGACGTTCTCCAAATTATTTTTTTAGAGCATTCACATCACGTCCACCAGCAAAACTCCCATACGTCTTCCTCAACAAGATAAGACTCCATGCATGATCTCCATATCTTGTAGCTTGATTGACTGAGCAATTCAATCCCAAAATTATTAAAATGTCCACCCAATTTCATCTTTACACCACCAATTGATTTTCTTCCCCAAGGATGAACCCTTGAAACCTTTGATGCCATGAAGAGAAATCAAGTGATCATGTGCAATATCTGGACCACCCGTGGGGCTGCATGGGTGGCATTAATTAAGCATGGCCTTAGTCCAAAACTCTAGCTGATCCTTATCTTCGATGGAAATTTGAGTTGCTAGCTTGGAGCATACTAGGCCGTCATTACAAGAAAAACGGGTTTTTGCGATCAATTTATTGCAACTAAAAGACTATTTGCAACCAATTTTAATTGCAAATAATCATTTCGCTGGAATTAATTGGTTACAAATAAGCAGTTTTCTTGTAGTGCATCATGAGAGCAAGAGTGTATTAGGGATGATGAGATGTTTATAGTGTAGGCCGTGGGCTCATTCTGATCAAGGGATGAAAGCGCTACTGAGTTACTTCGAGTTGGGGATAATATCAAATCATTATCTTGATTTGATTTTCATTTTTTTTTTATAGTACTTAAGATATTTACCTTATTTTGTCTCAATATAATTTCCTTATAAATAGAGATCTATGCTTTGTATTCAATTACAATTGAAAATAGTAAAGATGTAGCACTCGAACTTTTTCGCTTATAACTTTTCCACCTCCTTTTCTATTTTATATTATATTTTCTATCATAGTATCAAAGTCCTTGGCTAATGCTAGGCTCAATTATGTGGATTATTTCTTTTAAAGCTCTTTCGCTACCTTTACCTCTCAGAATAATTTTCATCACCATTCAGTTGTCTCATTTCATATCGATGTATTTGGAATATCTTTATTAGCTGTGAGCCTTTTTATTGGGTTTTGGTTTATTGTGAGCATTGTTTCAAGCCCTAGATTTATTTTTGGACTTCTGATTTTGTTCCTATAGTTGACCAAGGCCATATATAGCACATTGTTGGCTACAATTCGAAATTTATTATTCCATTTGCCGGTCACTTCATCACCAACTCTATTTTCATCATTTCATTGGCAATCAATCAAAGCACATGAAGGCTATAATCAAATTTCAAATTCAAGATTTCAAAATTTTCCACCTTGAGTTTAAGGGAGGATGTTGGAAATAATATCATTCTTGATTTGATATTATCTTGATTTGATTTTTATAACTATCAAATCACTCTAATTTGATATTATCTTGATTTGATTTTTATAGTGCTTAAGATATTTATCTTATTTCATATCAATGTAATTTTTCGATAAATAGGAATCTATGGTTTATATTCAATTACAATTGAAAATAGTAAAGATATAGCCCCCAAAGTCTTTCTCCCTCCTTTTGTATTATCCATCTCATTTTATATTTTCTATCAGAGCATGATCTGATATACCATCTGGGTCCATTTGGGTTAAAGTGATATTTGAGTTGATGCAGAGTTAATGGTTTGAGAGGACGAGGGTGAGTATTAGTTTGGAGCAAAAGGAGTGGAGAAGTTGTTGGTTACTCGAGAGGGCCGGTCTCTTGAAATCTCATGTAGTTGCTTTCTCTAGCGGGAAAAGAACTATTCTCCTCCTGTTTGGGCCCTGGGTGGCTGGGGCTAGTGAAGTTCGGCATTGCAAGTGACAGTTTTTTTCTGGGAAACTTGATCTAGCTTCATTTTTGGTCCAAAATAAATCCATTGAAAATTCATATAAACCAAAATGGCAAGAGATTTCAATGTCTCCAATCTTCCACATCTATAGCAAAGATCCAAGATTCTATCGTATCTTTATTGGACCCGAGTTTGAGAGTTGTTTCAGTGAGCTTGCAAGAAATGACTTGGGGGTAGTGGTTGTTCAATGTTGATGGAGGATCTTTGCGTGTGCATATGCTATGATATTGATCCCGAGTATGGATTTGAAGTCAGTCTCCGAAGGAGTGTTGATTCTTCTTGCTTTTTTTGTTCCGATTTGGAGGCAACCGGTGAAATCGAGCACATAGGACAAAATGAGAGAAAGTAACGAAGTCTATTAGCAACTTGGGGGGCCATTCCTTGGGAAATAGGGGAGAGTTTCGTATGTTCCACATGCTTGATCAGGGTAGAGCTCATTAACGGTCCTCTGAGAAGAATGTGAAGATATAGGTTGATGCATCATAGGCTTCAATGGAGAATCCCACTGAGAAGTTTCACGTGTGAATAAGATTGCCTTTAATGACTAGTTTTGGTGGTGGGTTGATGCCTTGGCTTAATTGGGGTTCTGGTTCTAGGGTAATTGGTTCTGCTAGCTAGACTAAAAAGTTGGCTTTGCAAATCAATAGGTCAATGTCAGAGGGGTCTTGGTTGTTTATGGTTGGATGGTATGAATGGTGCATAGTTGTTTAGGGCATTCTCTATAAGGGGGGGATGGGGGAGGAACACCATATACTGATATAGTGATTGGCTTGCGATAAGGAAGATGCATCATGCACAGGAGTAAAGATAGGCTCTTGAATGCACTGCAGAGAGTATGGTTTCTCCAAAGAGCAATGTTAGAGAGAAGCCACTATTGTGAGTACACACTTTGTACTCACTATGTGGCTTCTTCTCATCCTTTTATTTTTTTCTCATTTTAAGAAATAGACGGTCTGGATGAAGCCACATACTGTGTGCAAAATGGATGCTACAAACAGTGACTTCTATCAATATTTTTCCTTCTCCAAATATTGAAGCTTATTGAGTTATATGCCCCATGTAGGAAACAACTTACTTTTTGGGTTTTTTATGCCTGGTTTTGTTTTATAGCGGCTCGGCCCGGCCCGGATTCATTATCGGTTTTTTTTTTGGGGGGGAGAAAATTGTGTTTTTTTTTTTTACCCTATTTTAGCTCTTGGGCCGGTCCGACCCAACCCTAAACCCATTGTTGATCCTAAGCCATATGTATATATATATATTATGTTTTCATACGGCCACATATGTGTTATTCAACTTTTAAGAGAATAAAACTTTTACAACTTCGTGGATGTAGGCATGTTGTCAAACCACGTAAATCTTGTGTTCGTGTGTGACTGATTTCGTTTGTTTACTTTACTTTTTTCTCTTATCGTCCTTGACACTTACATCTACAACCTAATGTCAAAGCACTTGTACTCATCACATATCATTTGATGATTTTGTTAAAAAAACAAAGTAGGCCTNCTGAGCAAAACTTTAAATACAGATTTTAGAAAGAAAATCCCATCTCATTTGATAACCATGTAGAATCCAACGAATCTAGGTTTGGCCTCCTCTCATGTAAAAGCCCATCATGTATCTCATCACGTCACAGAACGCATAGCCCTTTGTCACTCACTCTCTAAGCAAAAGGGCGCCGGCATCTTAAAAAAATGAAGCACCCTTGAATTACCAATTTGGTGTGGTACCTTTTCAGCAGAAAATGGCTGAAAGAATTTGATGCACAGTAGCCAAATTTACAAAAACGTCCCAGTTTACAACATTAGTAACACTTTACACATTTTCTATTTCTATTTCTCTTATGAGACAATTCTCCACCATCTCCATGCTTCCTAGAGCCTTCATTTTTTATTTTTTTTCCCTAGCTAAAATTTTTCCTTTTTGTCAAAAAGAGATCATCTCCTTCACTCTTTGAAATGGAGCATCCGAGCTAAAGATTCTTGCGATGTAAGAAGATTTTCAAACTCTACCCAGATGGGCTAAGTAGCTCATCCCTGAATATAAGTGAAATACAGAATGTACTCCCTCTTCAGTACAAGCATGGTGTGACGTTTCATTCGTGCCTCAGACATGGAGCATCTCTCTATTTCGACGTTCTCCAAATTATTTTTTTAGAGCATTCACATCACGTCCACCAGCAAAACTCCCATACGTCTTCCTCAACAAGATAAGACTCCATGCATGATCTCCATATCTTGTAGCTTGATTGACTGAGCAATTCAATCCCAAAATTATTAAAATGTCCACCCAATTTCATCTTTACACCACCAATTGATTTTCTTCCCCAAGGATGAACCCTTGAAACCTTTGATGCCATGAAGAGAAATCAAGTGATCATGTGCAATATCTGGACCACCCGTGGGGCTGCATGAGTGGCATTAATTAAGCATGGCCTTAGTCCAAAACTCTAGCTGATCCTTATCTTCGATGGAAATTTGAGTTGCTAGCTTCTTGGAGCATACTAGGCCGTCATTACAAGAAAAACGGGCTTTTGCGATCAATTTATTGCAACTAAAAGACTATTTGCAACCAATTTTAATTTGCAAATAGTTATTTCGCTGGAATTAATTGGTTACAAATAAGCAATTTTCTTGTAGTGCGTCATGAGAGCAAGAGTGTATTAGGGATGATGAGATGTTTATAGTGTAGGCCGTGGGCTCATTCTGATCAAGGGATGAAAGCGCTACTGAGTTACTTCGAGTTGGGGATAATATCAAATCATTATCTTGATTTGATTTTCATTTTTTTTTTATAGTACTTAAGATATTTACCTTATTTTGTCTCAATATAATTTCCTTATAAATAGGGATCTAAGCTTTGTATTCAATTACAATTGAAAATAGTAAAGATGTAGCACTCGAACTTTTTCGCTTATAACTTTTCCACCTCATTTTCTATTTTATATTATATTTTCTATCATAATATCAAAGTCCTTGGCTAATGCTAGGCTCAATTATGTGGATTATTTCTTTTAAAGCTCTTTCGCTACCTTTACCTCTCAGAATAATTTTCATCACCATTTAGTTGTCTCATTTCATATCGATGTATTTGGAATATCTTTATTAGCTGTGAGCCTTTTTATTGGGTTTTGGTTTATTGTGAGCATTGTTTCAAGCCCTAGATTTATTTTTGGACTTCTGATTTTGTTCCTATAGTTGACCAAGGCCATATATAGCACATTGTTGGCTACAATTCGAAATTTATTATTCCATTTGCCGGTCACTTCATCACCAACTCTATTTTCATCATTTCATTGGCAATCAATCAAAGCACATGAAGGCTATAATCAAATTTCAAATTCAAGATTTCAAAATTTTCCACCTTGAGTTTAAGGGAGGATGTTGGAAATAATATCATTCTTGATTTGATATTATCTTGATTTGATTTTTATAACTATCAAATCACTCTAATTTGATATTATCTTGATTTGATTTTTATAGTGCTTAAGATATTTATCTTATTTCATATCAATGTAATTTTTCGATAAATAGGAATATATGGTTTGTATTCAATTACAATTGAAAATAGTAAAGATATAGCCCTCAAAGTCTTTCTCCCTCCTTTTGTATTATCCATCTCATTTTATATTTTCTATCAGAGCATGATCTGATATACCATCTGGGTCCATTTGGGTTAAAGTGATATTTGAGTTGATGCAGAGTTAATGGCTTGAGAGGACGAGGGTGAGTATTAGTTTGGAGCAAAAGGAGTGGAGAAGTTGTTGGTTACTCGAGAGGGCCGGTCTCTTGAAATCTCATGTAGTTGCTTTCTCTAGCGGGAAAAGAACTATTCTCCTCCTGTTTGGGCCCTGGGTGGCTGGGGCTAGTGAAGTTCGGCATTGCAAGTGACAGTTTTTTTCTGGGAAACTTGATCTAGCTTCATTTTTGGTCCAAAATAAATGCATTGAAAATTCATATAAACCAAAATGGCAAGAGATGTCAATGTCTCCAATCTTCCACATCTATAGCAAAGATCCAAGATTCTATCGTATCTTTATTGGACCCGAGTTTGAGAGTTGTTTCAGTGAGCTTGCAAGAAATGACTTGGGGGTAGTGGTTGTTCAATGTTGATGGAGGATCTTTGCGTGTGCATATGCTATGATATTGATCCCGAGTATGGATTTGAAGTCAGTCTCCAAAGGAGTGTTGATTCTTCTTGCTTTTGTTGTTCCGATTTGGAGGCAACCGGTGAAATCGAGCACATAGGACAAAATGAGAGAAATTAACGAAGTCTATTAGCAACTTGGGGGGCCATTCCTTGGGAAATAGGGGAGAGTTTCGTATGTTCCACATGCTTGATCAGGGTAGAGCTCATTAACGGTCCTCTGAGAAGAATGTGAAGATATAGGTTGATGCATCATAGGCTTCAATGGAGAATCCCACTGAGAAGTTTCACGTGTGAATAAGATTGCCTTTAATGACTAGTTTTGGTGGTGGGTTGATGCCTTGGCTTAATTGGGGTTCTGGTTCTAGGGTAATTGGTTCTGCTAGCTAGACTAAAAAGTTGGCTTTGCAAATCAATAGGTCAATGTCAGAGGGGTCTTGGTTGTTTATGGTTGGATGGTATGAATGGTGCATAGTTGTTTAGGGCATTCTCTATAAGGGGGGGATGGGGGAGGAACACCATATATTGATATAGGGATTGGCTTGCGATAAGGAAGATGCATCATGCACAGGAGTAAAGATAGGCTCTTGAATGCACTGCAGAGAGTATGGTTTCTCCAAAGAGCAATGCTAGAGAGAAGCCACTATTGTGAGTGCACACTTTGCACTCACTATGTGGCTTCTTCTCATCCTTTCATTTTTTTCTCATTTTAAAAAACAGACGGTCTGGATGAAGCCACATACTGTGTGCAAAATGGATGCTACAAACAGTGACTTCTATCAATATTTTTCCTTCTCCAAATATTGAAGCTTCTTGAGTTATATGCCCCATGTAGGAAACAACTTACTTTTTGGGTTTTTTATGCCTGGTTTTGTTTTATAGCGGCTCGGCCCGACCCGGATTCATTATCGGTTTTTTTTTTTTTTGGGGGAGAAAATTTTGTGTTTTTTTTTTTTTAACCCTATTTTAGCTCTTGGGNCCATACGTATATATATATATTATGTTTTCACACGGCCACATATGTGTTATTCAACTTTTAAGAGAATAAAACTTTTACAACTTCGTGGATGTAGGCATGTTGTCAAACCACGTAAATCTTGTGTTCGTGTGTGACTGATTTCGTTTTTTTACTTTACTTTTTTTCTCTTATCGTCCTTGACACTTACATCTACAACCTAATGTCAAAGCACTTGTACTCATCACATATCATTTGATGATTTTGTTAAAAAAACAAAGTAGGCCTGTGCAAAAAAACTTGTTGGCCCTATTCGTCCGAAATATCCAACCCACCCACCCGATAAAGTGGGGTTGAAAGGAGATGCGGGTTGGTCCGATCTATTCAGTGGGCGAAACTGTAGCCCCCGATCTCTCATCTTTCTCCACAAATAATCCTAAGGTTGAGTTTGGATAGACAGTTCAGATGAGATGAGATGTTTTGAATAGTAGTTGAATAAAATATTGTTAGAATATATTTTTTAGTATTATTTTTATTTTAAGATTTGAAAAAGTTGAATTGTTTATTATATTTTTATATGGAGATTTGGAAAAATTGTAATGATTGAGATGAGATGAGATAAGAGTATTGTATATCCAAACTGAGCTAACATCTGCCTCTCTCTCTCTCACACACACACA
>QEOT01007778.1:7742-26947 GCA_003123785.1 Pterocarya stenoptera | reverse complement strand
GAAGTGATGAAATCATCATCCTCATGAGTCTTCACCAGCAATATATGGAACACAGTGTCATGGTCCAAATTCTTGTGAATTGGTGATACTCATCCACAATATAGGCAGGTTAAAGCTAACTTTTTATAAGATGACGGGCAGTGCAATTTACATGGTTCAGCCTTTGGCCTACATCAGCAGGCAAAAGCCACCAGAAAACCCAATTATTTACATCGGCTACCTATTTCTAACACATCCCAGCTCAATGAGATACGCACATTTGTAATCTAATTCTGATCCTCCCTAGTCAGGTTGGGTCAGGTAAATTCAATTCATTTTAGATACTTGAGGCAGAGCCCCAAGCCCCTGAGAAGAACTGGAGCTCTTGTTATTTAATGTGGGGCTTATTTGAATGCCTATGATCAAATTTAATGGGTTGAGTCGAAGACATACACCATCATAACATGCTAAGAGCTCTTTCGTTGGATCTAGTGGCTAAGAGGTGGATGGCTAGGTCTCAGCGAGTGAGAGATCATCATTAAGGTGAAATTATACAGTCATAGCAGTTCTCGACTGAGAGGGGACTATGATTTCTGTAGGATTAAAAACTTGGATAATTTCATGTTGAAGGACATAAGTTCACATGTCTCTGCCCAGGGAAAAAATATGCTTGATTCTGTGCTAATGTTCAGAGGATGCCATATATCTTGAAGATTTGTGAACCATTTATTTTTAGAAAGCAAATAGAGCATTTTGGTTACCTATTTTCCTGCAGAAACTACATGTTTGCTCAGCACTGGAAAACTGGACTGACAAGTTCATTGATTTTTCTCAGTCGTAACTTGGATACTCGCCCTTAAGTTGGATCAGTGATGTTTCCACTTGATTGATATCTATTGCTGACTCAAAACTTGTCAAAAATTAAAGTAGAATTTGAATGACTTAATTGGATCAATAATTGAGTGCATTTAAATCTACAATCATCATTTTTAGGTAGCTAGCAAGTTGTTAAGTCAATTATTTTATTGCTTATGAATTCATTTTTTGGGTTTTGCAGCTATTTGTAGATACACAAATGTTCACAGTTCTATCAGACTCTCATTTGTCCAGCTTTGAGAATGGGTACACTTAAACTCAATCGTGTTAGTAGCAATGTAACACTTCAAAACTCATAGGTAGAAACATATCAGTCTGAATGACTAATTGAGGGATAATTGTCCTCTCTCACTGATCATGACGTTCCCTCAACAAATTTGTGTCAAAATTCAACAGTTTTGGAGCCATTGACTGTGAACTGCCACATAGCTGAAGCTTGTAACAATGACTTTGTAACATAAAACTTTTAAGTAAAATTCCAAATACCACACACCAATACCCGTTGTAATGCCTAGCAGAAAGGATTCATGATCCCAATCTTTATGGCGGATCTCATTTTGGGCTTATTATATAGCTTCGCTTCACTCCAAATTTCTGTAAATAACTTTGAAAGAATGAATGAGGAGAGAGTTTTACTTTTACCTGATTGCATGATTTTCTTTGATGTATTTCACTTCAACAATTATTCATATATCATCCTCATTTTTTACCTCGTTTGGATTCAGAAATGAGTTGAAGTGAGTTTCGAATCCAAACGAGGCTGGGAAGCATGCAACATAAAAACATTTGAATAAACTTGTAAATATGGCATGTCCTATAAAAGGGGCTTCCAAAGAAGGATTGGTAATATGACTTAAAAGTTAAAAACACGTTTGAGAAAAGTTACATCTACTTACTAACTCTTTCATTAGCTTCAAGAACTCCACAAATTTCACTCGGCAACTTAACAATCATGGTCTTTAAATTTTGTACTATTGAGTTACCACTGTATTTTCGATTTGCACTCGAAACTACCAGGCTTGGCAATTAGTACCCTAAAATTTCAAGATTTCGACAATTTGCATACTCCATTAAGATTTAATCAGAATGTGCCTTGTCTTACTTTTTGTCAATCTTTAAAATTAACCAATGATGCAAGTTGATTAACTTTGCTCTTTAATTGTTAGACTTAATAATTTTTTTAACACTTCTTTAAAGCCGAGAACTAGACCAACAATTTTTTTATAGGAAAAAAATGTACAGTTACATAATTCTTTAGTTATTTCTACTAAAAAAAAAAAAAAAATTCTCATCAGTCATTATTTATCATCCCACACTCTACATCCTATGAAAAATACCCCCATACCTTATAAAAAACACTCACACCCTATGAAAAAGTTATAGGTGTAGGATGTGAGAGTAAATAATAGCTTATGCTTAGTAAATCCCAAACCTAAAATTGTTTTAGAGCGGTGTTACGTTGCCACTCAAAATAACCCGCTGCAAGTTACCACTAGGCCAAATTCACATTTTCATTTTTTTTTCAATTTTTTATTCATATATATATTTTTTAAATATTTAAAAAAATATATATCAATACACTTACTAGTCACTTCCTTAATTATTAAATAAAAAAATTAAAATACATGAGGTGTCAAAATAAAGGGACAAGTTGAGTAGACAAAANGAGAGAGAGAGAGAGAGAGAGAGAGAGAGATGTGGGATATCCCATTACCTTAAGAAGGTATTGGGTCAATAAGCTGCCTGCACTTACGCCAACCCTTCCACCAAAGCCTGGTCCTGTTACAGGGAGTTCAGGCTTGTGGGACTTCATCGGGTCCTTCAATTCTTTCTCTCGAAGGCGCTTTCGACTTGGCTGATCTCTAAATAAAGGAAGAGCATGAGGGTTGTGAATAACAGGTTTTGCCACAAAATCATCAACAGATTTTTTCCTTGGAGCCCGAGCAACACACACAAGAGCCCCCCTCTCACTGAGAGTTGGATCATATAATACGTGAGTTCCTCCTTGGCTTTTGTTCCCAGACGTTGCAAAGATCTTCAGAAACAAAGAAAAACATAGATGAAAGTCAGTATGTTTTCACGCTCTTTTCTTTTTAGTAATATAGATTTCATAAAAAATCATAAAAGCCGCAATCCCAGTACAACAAAAGCTTTACTTATTCACAACAAAATTGCTTGGGAACAGAAGTTTTATTAGTTTACGAGGACTATATGACTATGATCTACAATCATGCTGCTGTACTGCATGTAAGAATCAGGATTGTACAACGTTATTTGTACCATAAAGCACGTTATATCATGTTTACCTGATTTAGCTTTGGGTGCCAAGTACACTGTACAACACTACAAGTAGGGGATATCCCAACCCTTGAAACAAGCTCAAGTTTGGCTCGATCATAAAGGCATAGCAAACCTCCAGTTGTGCTCTCCCTTTCAACAGATGTTCCAGTTAAGAATAGTTGCTCATCTGGACTGAATGAAATATTAGTTTGAGCATAGTGGTTTGGGAGATCCTCAAACACCTTAAGTGGCACTTTAATTTGGCGTAAATCCCAAACCTGACATGCATTTCACAAATTACAAGGACAAAACGAGCTAGGTAGATAAACATAACAGCTACAAATTCAATGGAATGTAAATGGAAACAGTCTCTGAACATGTCTATTATCACCTTCAGTGAACCATCAAAGCTTCTTGACAGTAGAAGTCGCCCGTCGCTAGAGAACTTAAGACCAGTAATATCATCTGAATGACTTTTTTCAACATATATGTCTGGCCTGCTTCCCCATCCAGGCTTAAGATTCCATATCTGAAAAATAAAGTGAGAACCCAATGTGAAAAGAAGCTGATGCAAAGTCCATCATGGCAAAGGTCCACACTATAACAATCGGCTATCACAATGCAAACATCAAGAGAACGTAGATAATTCTATCCTATTGCAATCAATTGGCACCAAGATATCAAGAGAAAAACAACAAGAAATTAGCACATTTGGAATGGGTCCCCAGAGGGTGGTAGACCTGATGACATGTTGGCAAAATCCTTGTCGTGACCGCAGAAACTCAGAAGTTTGGAAAGAAAGCAACGCCTGAACTTTTGAAGACTGTGAGAGGACAGCGACTGACTAAAAGCCATAACGTTCAACAATCTCTATGCTCGGAAAGATACTCACAACAGCCCTCGAGTTTCCAGCCTATAAAATTTTAGGGAATTTTGCTCTTCTGCTTCTTGCTAGTGGCTTTTATCCTTTTGTATACTTCCTATGTCCTTCTTTGGTAAATACTTCCTATTTCCTTCTTACTACTCAAAAAATAAATAAATGTGCTTGGGTTGTGCCCCTCTATACCCTATGCCTTCAATAAAATTTGAATTGCTTTTTTATTTTTGATAGGTAAAAAAATTGAATACTTATCAAATATAAAGGGAGAAAAGCAGCTAGTACCTGTATAGAACCATCTGCTATGCCACCAGCAATGCATTTTCCTTCATGATCCCAAGTGCATGTGGTAACTGGCACCCTTCCAGGCCTTGCAAGTTTTGGTTTTATGACCTACAGTATGAATAACTTAAGCATTTCGTTTAAGGTCACTTAATTTCCTGGTTGGATATCAAACTACGGCAGAATGAGGGAGGTCAGGATGGAGCAACTCCCCACCTCCCTTAATAATATGCTTGCATTAGTTACTAAATTATGAATGATATAGGAATCACTTGGGCCAATGAGTGCAAAACATGATTATTCATTCAAGGCCAGACGTTTGTGTAAAGCGTTTCAAGAAAATAAGAGAGAAATAGATCAAGCAAAACCCAGTCAGCTTTTTAAGTTAAGATCATTGACAAATACATGGCATCATTCCCCGGTAACAAAAACAGACAAACCTGCTTCTGACTTTTGAAGTCATTTACATCCCATATACGAAGTGATCCATCCTCTGACGACGATAGTATTGTCTCCTTATTTTTAGGGTGCCACTCTCCCCAAGTCAACCCAGATATGTGGCCCTTGGTGTTCTTCAGATCACGAATGTACATATCCCCCTTAACGAACTCACCTAGAGTAAGTCCATCCCTGTCATAAATCTGAAGGACAAGGAACACCAACATGAGCTTTGTCCCCCATAGACGACAGCTTTAAGCAATGACAAAAGAAAAAAGATGGTGTCTAATACCTTTGCTTGAGCTGAGCCAGTCACACACAAGAAACGATCTGCTGTCGGACTCCAGCTAAGATTACGAACTTGATGGCCTTCAGATGGTTCAAGCTGTCTAAATGAAGCCAGACGAGAATTCATTCCTTGAAAATCATACATATGTACTGTATAGTCATAACTGCCGGAAAGAACCCTAGAGCCAGAGTGGTCAACTGCAAGAGTTGAAACAACCTGTCAAAAGATGAAAAAGAACCAAGTTCTCAGTACCAGCTATTCGCCTAAACTCAAAACGACGCACAACACTCCAAATAAATATTTTACATATAAAGGACTCAATCAGCTTAATCTCATTTTTGCTTTTTCTATTGGATATGTGCTAGCTATCGGAAAAGAAAATTATCGAGGGGCAGATGAAAAGAAACACCTTGGTGTGTCCCTTGAGAACAATCTCATTACTTAGCGGAATCCGGTACCGATTCTCCTCCTCTTCTTCTTCGTCCGAACCTAAATCGCCCACATTCAGTCCAGAAGGCGGTCTCGGCGGTCCAATCATCTCCTCCTCCTCCTCATCGTCGGAACCTGATTGGGCCGGCGGCGGCCTCGGGGGACCAATAATCACGCCTCCATCCTCATCCGAATTCGAATCCGGATACACCGGAGGCCGAGGCGGCCCAACTAATCCAGCTTCGTCGGTTGCGGACCCTCCGTTGCTCGAAAATTCGGGGTTAGGGTTGGCGGATTTGGAGCTACGGAGGGAGGTGAGCCAGACTTTGGAGGAGGAGGAAATAGAAGGGAGGTCTTTGGCCTGGTTGGTGGAGGAGGAAGAGGATGGGGGTAGGTTTTCTGGAACGTTAGCGGTGGCGGTGCGACGAGTGGCGCTGTGAATGGCTTCGAGAGAGGTTTGAGGCTTGGATTGCTTGCCGAATGTCATAGGGAACTGGGCTCTGATCCCATCGTATATTTCCGCATCGTCCTCCATTTTCACTTCTCGGCTAAACTTCTTAGCTACTGCTGCTGCGTCGTCCCGGCTCGACTGCAATGGAAATTTATCTACGGTGGAAGATGAGGTGGAAGATGATTCGATTGCTTATGGACCAAGCTACACTATCGGGCCCGACAAGCCCATTTTGGATAATTGAAACCGAAATGTGGACCGGGCCCAACCCAAAACATATTTTACAGGAGGAAATGTTAAACACATGGCGTGGCAACTTGCACACATCCCGTAGACAAATAGACCTTAAGTTCGTGCTACAACTCTTTCAGGTATAAATTATTCTATTTTTAAGTTGAGATATAGAATCCACCATCAATTTTATTTAAATAATAATATTTCATTTATAATATTTAAATTTAAAATTTTATTTTTTAAATTAAATTATATCATATAAACACTTTATTAAATATGTTGTATACACCAACTTAAAAATATAATTTTTTTTTTCAGATCTACGGAATGATTTTGGCAACAACAAATTTGACTGCATGCTAATGTGACAGTGTCACATGACATACATGTAAGCAAGATCAACATTTGACTAGCAGCGTTTGGTTTTCAAATTTAGTTGAGTTTGGTCTAATTTTAAGCTGAATTTAACATCTAAATATTCAATTCTCAAATTACTAAATTCATCTCAACTTAAAATTTTCTTACACGTGAGACCCACAATCTTTTTTAACTTAAAACATCTTTATACGTGAAACTCACAACTTTTTTCAATTTTCTATAAAAAGTACTAAACTATAAATATTATTTTTTTTATAAATACAAATATCATCTCTCTTATTGATAATAAAGTACCAACTCGATTAGTCTTCATTCTTTGTGGATGCTCCTTGTAACCTGTGATGATTAAGGATGATGCGTGCATTATAAGGATATGTTTGGAAAATATGTTTCACTTAAAATTTTCATCTTCATCTCATCTCATTTTTACATTTTTTAAAATCTTCATATAAAATATAATAAATAATTCAAGTTTTTCAAATTCAAATTCAATTTTTTTAAATCTCAAAACTAAAAAATAATATTTTAAACTTTAAAACAAAACACAAAATTCTCATCTCATCTTCTAAACATAATCTAAGTTTCAGGAATCGTAGATTCTGTCTTGACTCTCTTGTATTTCCCAACCTTTGCCGTGAACTTATGAACTCCTAATTTCAGAACTCTTTTCTGCAGCAATATTTGACATTCCAAACATATTATATTGAATTTGAACTACATAATCCGTACCAAGCAAAAACGGGTAACGCAGCCAAGAAATTTAAGGTTTAGCATTGAAGTTGAAAGATTGAACAGGCCTGTTGGCAGCCCCTAGAGCAAGGTTAATTAAAGGTTGTTCTTCAAGTCCTCCGTGACTAAAGGCGGCTTTTCGTCGTTATTCTTTTGATATTAATTATGAATAATACTAAATATAATTATGGGTTATGTAAATGTCATGCATTTTTTTTAAAAAGAAGTGTGATTTATCAATTAAAAAATAATTTTTTTATGTAAATCTCATATGTATTTTTTTTTTTTCAAAAGAAATATGCGACACTTGTGCATTATATTATAAATATCATTTCTCTTAACTGATATGGTTGGAGCTGTGACTCAAGTGTCTATAAATATGAAAAATACTATTAATCATAGTTAATTATCAATATTCCTTAACATTATATCAAATGATTGGTAGGCAAGTAATACATAATTAGTAGTTTTTTTAATTATGACGAGAATATTGTAAATAAAAGAATTGAGTAGGATTATTTATAAATAATATTGATATTTCAACGCATGAAGGATAGTATTGTTTCTCAAAGTAATTTCTCACTTTAACCTCTAGTTTATTTTTTAAAATATTTAAAAAAAAATTACACTTACGATTAAAGTGAGTGCTCACCTTGGGAGTAGATTAAGGTTGCGTTTGGTTTCTAAACTCAGTTGAGTTCAGTCTAATTTTAAAACAAGTCTAACATCCAAATACTCAATTTTTAAATTATTAAATTCATCTTAACTCAAAACGTTCTTACACGTGAGACCCACAACCTTTTTTAACTTAAAGCATCTTTATACGTGAGACCTATAATATTTTTTAATTTTTCATAAAAAGTATTAAACTTATCTTAACATCCAAATATACTTTAAATTCAGTTTAGATAGACTTCACATAACTCTCCTCACTACTTAACTCACTACTATTTATAAAGAATTCAACTCAACATCTAAATGCAGTCTAACACCGCCCTTTCATGAATGTAATGAATTTCATAATTTTCTTTGTTTATTAGCCAAGTATAACATCTCCTCGACACTGTTAATATTGCACAGCAAAGCCTATAGTTGAACTCATGCAATGTAGACTTTGAGGCCTTAACGCTTACTTCGATCTCTATTCATGGCATTTTGGCTCTTCTTTTTCCTTTTTAATCCGTTTTCCAGGCATATGATATTATGATTGGCCAGCCTGGTTAACTTTTGGAGCTACTCACAGGTCTTGGTGCTGAGCTCCAGATTTAGCCCTTTTTTAATTTTAATTTGAAATGGAATCTGAGAAATTGTCGTCTGGAAGGACTTCCATTCTACAAACCCACTGAATTAACAAGAGAGAGCATAGACTTCGATCTTCTACTGCTCCTCACTCTAAGGATCCTGCTGCTCACATGCATTTGCGGTCACAAACCCCAAGAAAAAGTGCCATCTTCACCCTATCCCTTTCTTCCTAGGAAAATGGAGCTGGCAATGCTTGTCCCATGCCGTGTATGTTGTGTTTGGATCATCAAAAAGCCCTCAAAGTAATTTCATGGTTGAATTTCAATTTAATATGGTACAAATATGTACTCCAAGGATCTTGATGACACAAACTCGTTTAGATTTAGAGATAATTTGAAATGATTTTAAATGAGTTAAATAAAATATTATTAGAATATTATTTTTAATATTATTATTGTTTTAAAATATGAAAAAATTGAATTGTTTATTATATTTTATGTAAAAATTTAAAAAAATTATAATAATGAAATGAGATATTTTTATAATTTACCTACCTTCTATTTTATATTTACCGTTCCGGCCCTAACCAATATACTCTTGAAAATTAAAAGAAGAGCTTAATTAATAGATACATTCGAATAATGTTAGATATAGTCATTTGTTATAAAAATATCGTGCAATTTCTTTTAAAAAAAGAGTAACATTTATTATTAAAAAATTAAATTTTTTATATAACTTTTATATTTAATCACTTTTTTTTAAAATGTATGCATAATGCTTACCCATAGACTGTAAATATAATTTCTATTTTTGAAATGTCACATCATCTGGCTTCTGAAAATAATGCAACTGGACACGTGGTAAATTGCAGTGGATTCGGGCGGATTCAATGAATCTTCTTTGTATTCAGATCCTATATGGAAATCCAGATAAAAGATTCTTCATGGTTGATTAACTGAACTCATAAATTATCAGATCATCATTAGGTGTTTAATAAGTCAGCAATAAATAAATTTACAAGAAAAATTCTGTTCATTATCTTCGTATCATGCGTATGCTTCACATAAATATATTTTATTAAATATATAGTGTATAAATAATTAGTAGAATAAATCAATTAATTTAAAAAGAATAAAATTAAAAAAAAAATTAAAAATTAAAATAAATATAATGTATGGTGTAGATGAATAGTAAAACTCTATTTACAATTTTTTTTTTTTCTCTCTCTCTCTCAAGCTCATCAATTTCCACACGGAAGGTCGTTGCTTGATTTCAACTGGGACATCATAGCATTACGTCAGAATCAATATAGACAGCCCTTAGCACTACAAACAGAATGCAGATTTTCATGTCAATTTATGAGTGGTCGGTCTCTACTTATTTTCTTTTTCCAATTTTAATACCTATTATCTTATCCAATTTTTTAGATATAAATTTAAAGTACGTGTATTTTATATATTTTTTTAAATACATCTATTATAAAATATGAATATTTTCATATGCATATTGTAAATTTCAAAAATTAATATTAAGAATAAGTGTTAGATGTACAAGTCTTGAATAATCTTTTACAAAAAATTGATTTTTTTTATATTTTTTAATATGAGATGTATTATTTAAAATTTATACAAATACTTTCAAAACACTTGCACAAAAATTGGACGTCCTTAACCTTTACAAATAATTTTGTATAAAAATATATATATAGATATATTTATGTATATCAGAAATAAGTAGATTCAGGGAGCCCACGTAATCCGTCCCAGGGATCAGCACCGAATACGTACTTTTATCCTAGTCAGCAGTGCAATTGAGCCCATCTGTCCTATGTGTCAAACCCCTACGGACGTAGGTACCCTCCAAATTATACGAGCTACCCAATTTACCCTCACCTCGCTCTTTCCCACTTTCACGGTCAGTCCTTCTCCTTTTAGCTGACCGCCGGCCTCTCTCTATCTCTCTCTCTCTCTCTGTCTTTGGAGCCCGAGAGAGATGTATGGAGAGGGATTTGTGTTGAGTCCAGTCAGTGAGTGAAGGAGTCCATTCTTCTCACATCTGGTGATTTTTCTTTGAAGCCTTTGGAATTTTCTTGTTGGATCATCCATCCGCCAAGCTTTGATCGCCGAAACGGCGTCCTTGAGAGGGAGAGGGATGCTAGGGGGCCCTGGGACTGGGACCGTGGTGGACGTCGGAGGTATCGCGAGCCGATTCTGGATCAAGGTTCGGACCCACTCCGTCTTCGTTCTCTATACGCCCTTCTTCGTTTGCTTGGCCTCTGGTCACCTTGATTCCGATGCTTTCCGCCGTTGCATCTCTCAGGACGTCCATTTCCTCAAAGCGTTCGCTCAGGCGTAATCTTCCTCATCTTTGCGATCACATGACATTTACGTAGCTTCAATTCCCAATCTGAGGACTATTCGATTGTATTTGTAGGTACGAAATGGCTGAGGATTGCGCGGACGATGATGACGACAAGAGCGGAATTCGCGACTTGAGGAAACGGGTGGTGCAGAGGATCAAAACGCACGATGCTCTTGTCCGAGTACGCTTTAGTTACTTTACCAAATCAATAACCTTTTTTTTTCTCTCTATTTTCTTTTCTTTCTTTTTTGCTTTTCTTTTTACGTTGATTTTATGATCTCACTGTTGTTTATTCTCGTCATTTTTAAATTCGGTTCCGTATGTAATCAGGTTTTAGGCAAGACCTTTTTATTAGGTCCTGTTTGGCTCCCGAGAAAACCGATCCAACAAAAGGAAACTAATTATAAATGCTAAAGCTTCTTCTTCTCTTTTCTTTCGTCACCTAGGATCAAGTACCTGATTTGCTCCCGAGAAAACTGAACCGAAAGAAGCAAACTAATTGCCATGACTAAACAACCTTTTCTTCTTCTCATCCTCCTCATTTTTGCCTCTCCACTTGATCAGATTGAGAAACAAAAAGTTGGAGGATAAGCATCGGAGATTTGCCGATCCTTCTCATACTTGTTTAACTAAGCAAATCTTGGACTTCGACTTGTTCCTTTCCATTTCTGACTATTTATTCTGCCGTTCATGCGTGTTTCCTGTTCCTCAGTATTTACTATCTTGCTTTCTCTTTCCCAGGGTTTTAGTGGACCATCAATTGGCCTATATTAATTTCACATTCGGAAAGATTCTCTTTTAATATTTATAAACTCATGCAAACATAAAATGTGTCTTGGATGGTGTGTGACATATAACACTGATCTTTTAATTTATGCGTGATGATGATCAATACAAGAGCCTTGATTAAGAACTATTATCTTCATTGCCAGCATCCTCACATGTGAGTGAGTTACAGTATCATCATTATATTTATCTTCAGACGAATAAAAAGAATCACTGCCATATGAAATGATTTAGTATGGCAAGTGACTTCTATTTCTAGCTGTCCGTTGTGAACTACTCCATTAATGGAAGGGTTATTTTGGCATTGATCTGTCAGATTGACTGTTTCTTGCTATTATACCATGAACTAAATTTTTATTCTTTTATTTCATTGCCATGGTGATGGAATCAGTGGGAGCAGGTTATGTTCATGTTAGTGAGGTTGGTTTTTTGTTGATTAACTAATGTCCACAGGCACCATAAGCATCTGTCTGCGCCTACCGTCTGCATTTCTACTACCCCTTCTCCTATCCTTTTTTTTTTTTTTTTCACCTTTGTAATATGGGCATTGAATGGGCTTGTTTTTCTTGTAGGCCGGTTACTACTAGGTTTGTGAAATGCTGAACACCATTCTTTCATTGGAATGCTTCTTTGTTACCTATATTTTGTATTCTCATTGGCTATCATATTCAGTACGATTAGTCATAGGATTACCATTGCAGGAATGGGGCTTTGAACTCCCAGATGAGAGCATTTCAAACAATGCAAGAGTCAAATATACAGATTTCTTAATGGCAGCAGCCTCAGGGAGAGTTGAAGGAGAAAAAGTTCCTGGTAAAATTGCTACTCCCTTTGAGAGGACAAAAGTTGCTGCATATATTCTTGGTGCTATGGCACCTTGTATGAGACTCTATTCCTCTATAAGTAGAGAGATACAGGCTCTTCTAGTTCCAGATGATAGAAGTCACATTTACAAGAAATGGATTGACAGTTATTCTTCTCAAAATTTTGAGGTCTGTTATTGTTTTACCTTTTTGTTCTGTATGTATTGAAGTTGCTGGGGAAATATATGTTACTACCAGACTATGATCTTCTTTCTGAATTCAGGAATTTGCTTTTCAAATTGAAGACATGCTGGATAAACTAAGCATCTGTTTGACGGGTGAAGAGCTTGAGGTCATAGAGAAACTTTATCATCAGGCTATGAAATTAGAAGCAGATTTTTTTGCTACTCAACCAATTTCTCAGCAAACCATAGTCCCCTTGGCTCGTGTGCTTGATCCTGCAGAACAAAGTCTTACCATATTTTGTGACTTTGACATAGCATGCACTGCTTTTGATTCCTCTGCTATATTGGCAGAGATTGCAATCATAACAGCACCGAAGGCTGACTTGGATGGATCTGAAACCCAAATTGCTCGAATGTCATCAGCAGACTTGAGGAGCACGTGGAATTTTCTTTCCACCCAGTATGCTGAAGAGTTTGAGCACTGCATGGAAAGTATCGTGGATGGCAGACAAGGTTTGATAACTGATAAGTATTTTTAATTCTTGATATATACTTTATACTTTTGAGTTTTAAAATGCTGAACATTTTCTAAAAGTTAGTCAAAGAGATTTCTTACTATGAATTTACCGGTGTGCGTCTTTCTAGTAGAAAAACTTGACTATGAAGGTCTGCGTAACGCCCTTGAACATGTTGCGGAGTTTGAAAAAAGAGCAAATACACAGGTGATTAACTCAGGAGTACTTAAAGGCTTACATTTAGAGGATATAAAACGGTATGGCCAGCGTCTAATTCTTCAGGAAGGTTGTAGAGAGTTCTTTCAGAAGATTGTGACAAATGATACTCTGAAAACTGAATTTCATATACTTTCATACTGCTGGTGCGGTGATCTCATTAGGTCAGCTTTTTCATCAGGTATGATTTGCAAACATTTATATGAATCTTTACCGTGTAGAGCTATCTGTACGTATAACGTGTGAAGAAACATTATGTCAAAAGAACCTCATAAGAAAATTATTGCGAAAAGTACATTTTACCCCCTCAAATTATCAGAGGTTTTGCATTTTGCATCCCCAACCAAAACTGTTACATTACTCCCTTCAGAACTACTAAAAGCTTACACTTTGCAACCATTCAATTCTGGTCATTAAGATTGATGAAAATAGGTGATGTGACACAATTTTGAGGTTGGAATCTTAATGGGGGTGCAAAGTGTTTGTTTTCAGAAGTTAAGAGGGTGCAATGCGTTGGTTTTTGTATATGGGGTGCAAAGTGCAAAACCACTGGTATTTTGAGGATGCAAAGTGTATTTATCCCAAAATTATTTATTGATCTTCTTGACTCGTTCTTTGATTCATTTGTATATGTGGGCTATCAATGGTAATATTTAGCTTGATGTCTTTTTTCCCCACATGTTCTGCAGAGCTAAGATGACACCTGATATCTTCCTCGTTATCCTCCTCATAGGATAATCAATTCAACACCTTACATGAAATTTTCAACCCGTACACAAAGGTGCTTTGGGAATTCTCGAGTCTCCCGCAATATTAATCTGAATCTGCTGCCTGCTTTCTTGTTTACAGATTCATACTGTAAATCCACCAAATTCTAAGTCTTGACCCAGCGTCTTCTGGTTAGAATTGCATTAATGAACTTGAGACCCACTCCCTTCTAAGTTATAAATATTTTATTCTCTAATAATTTCAGTTATGGGATTTCAAGTTGAGCAAACTTGTCTTTCATTTGGTGGCTTATTTTGGAAGGGATGGAATTTAGGGTATGCCGGTTGTGTATTGCTTTTGACATTTTGTAGGATGAATAATCTTCTATTAATGTTGTTACAATATTGAGGATGTGGAAAAGAATGTACTCTTTCTCCTCTTCTTTTTTTTTTTTTTTTTCTCTCTCTTCTTTTTTGTATTGGCATTTTGATGATTGAGGTCCCTTTTCTATTTCACCGAGCAGGGGGTCTAGATGAATTAAAAGTACATTCAAATGAGCTTACTTATGAAGAATCTGTGACAACGGGTGACATTGTTAGGAAGGTGGAGTCTCCCATGGAAAAGCTTCAAACCTTCAATCACATCCTAAATGAGTGCAACAAAGAAGGCAGGCGGTTGACAGTATACATCGGAGGTGCAGTGGGTGACCTACTTTGCCTGCTTCAAGCAGATATAGGCATTGTGATTAGTTCAACTCCAAGCCTGAGGAGACTGGGAGATCAGTTTGGTGTTACTTTTGTCCCATTGTTCTCTGGTTTGGTGAAGAAGCAGAGAGAACTAGTTGAAGATGGCTCCTGTGATTGGAAAGGGCTATCTGGCACTCTTTATACAGTTACAAGTTGGGATGAGATACATGCGTTCATTTTAGGGTCATAAGCAACTCATTTAGTCGGGAGTGTCTTCTTATTGTTAAGACAATATCCTAAGGGTAATTTATTACACATTAGGATATGTATATAGTTCAAAATCAAATGGTGGCTACTTAATCCAAAGGACCACAGGTCGGCCCTTAAATCTTTTTTTTCCTTCAGGGTCTACCCATAAATATACATAAGTTTTACTAGTGGGGAAGAAAAACCGAATACTAGGTATAGTCAGACTCAAACAATCTCTGTTCATTTCATTGATTTCCTGTATTCATCTCCAGCTTGTCTTCGATTTTTGTCGTTGTTGTATGACTGATGTTTCAAACTTGTTCATCATGATAAAATTTAAGTGGCAACTTTCTCAGAGTCAGAGATCTGTCGATTTGCTCATTATCTAATTAGTTTTTGTGTCAATTATGAAAGAGAATGAGAGTGGATCTAAATTCTGAAGCTCCTGAACTGCTGATTAATTGCATATATATGTGACATTTCCAATCTGGTTTGCGTGCTTCCTTGTATCAAAAAACCATTACTGCTTTTTGGAACTTAGCTGGGAGATGTCGATGGCAGTTTGATTTGCAGTTGCAGAGCTAGTCGGATGGGCGAGGCACGGCAGGTGCTGAAGGTGGAGAGAACTTTGCTCGTGGCTGCAACCTAAGTCGGCAGGCAAATTCCTCTCTCTAGATACCTCAAATGTGGGTTAATTAACAGCTTAAGATGAGCTAGCTCTATTATGTAACTCCCTTGTCGTCTCATGACAACATAGTCCATAAATCGTTTTTGAAAAAATTATTTATAAGTTTACTTATTTATATGTCCTCACAGTAATAGGAGAGGCAAAGGCTCGGAGCAAAAGTAGAGAGAAAAAAAAAAATATCCATGGGGTTTCGAGACTATCAAATAATCTGGCATTTTCCATTGCTTCATGCTCATTACAAGGGAATAACACAGATAACTGTCACCATCCTCTTTACCAATGCTGGAATTATTCGAGGTTGGTTGAAGACAAGGCATCTCATACTTATACATTACTCAGTTTGTGACAAAATCATTACTCTGAATCATTCGAAGTTGGTTGCGGGCATCTCATTCTGCTATTACTTTCAGTTTGTGACAAAATCATTTCCCTGAAATACATCCCTCCTACCAAACTTTCAATTAGTCACTCACCAACCCTAGTTGAAAAAGTATTCTGGCAAAATAAACCTGTTAATTTAGATGGCTGAGTACTTAGGTACAAGTTACAAAATCAAGAGATCCTCTACGTCTATCTTTTACTAAAGCACAATGCTACTTTTCAATACAAATTTTGTCATTTTTAGTATTGAGTTTTGTTATGCATCAGCTACTATTCACTCCCACACCTCATATCTAATATTTTTTTTTTTTAATGTCAGACTCATCACCTTCAACCTCTCTCTCTCTCTCTCATCGTGCTTCCTTCGAGCAGGATTGAGGTAGAGGGGTTGGGACAAGAACCGGTTCACTTGTTAGTAAATATAGTTTGCCACAAGATGTAAAGTGTGGGATAATAAATAGTGACTGATGAGAAGATTTATTCTTCTAGTTATATGTTTATAAATTTCTTTTATCAATATCCGTGACAAAGTCTAAAACGAAGAATATCACCATCTGTTCATTTCCTGATTACTCATTCCAATATCTTCCCAACCATCATTACCAACCCTGAATTCATGATCTTGAATACAATCAAATTGGATAATCATAATAAAAACTTACAAATTTATATATTTTTATATATATATTTTCCACCTGCGTACATTTGTGTGAAATCTTCAGCTATTAATCAAGTCCTATGGGTTACATAAATCTTGAAGGTGGAATTAGTGCCCCCAATTAAGAAATCTAATACCTCATAAAGAACAAAATATCTCTCCAGTAGCCAGGAGGAGGAAATTAAAACAAGCCTATTTTGGCGTGCAGAAAACTGGAAACAAAAGCATCCAAACACTCACATTTACAGCATAACCAAACAATATTTACTGAACGGTGCTTTTTTTTTTTTTTTTTTTTTTGTATAACAGTACCATATTGAAAACTGAGATATGTCAGTTGCTTCCAAAAAGCAGGGAGAAAAGAGAACTCCCGGGAGAATAGTAACAAAAACAACTGAATTGAAAAAAAATATGTATACTGACTGCATTATACATATTTGATGAAGAGCAACCCCAAAACAAACAGAAGAGCCGTGGATCAGCAAGCCATTTACTTTTCAAAAAGCTTCGACTATGCAGCATTTCTCTATTTTGGTATTATATCACTTTCAAGCCAAATATCATCATCCATTGCTAAAGTTTCAAAAACCAGGTCTAGATGGGCTTGATCCTTTGCCCCCCATTACTTTCTTCTGACCTTGGAGCTGCATTAAGAGTTGATTTAACAGGATAGTATCAAGTTAATGTGATACTGCATCTTCGAAATCATAATCTTCGGGTTGATTGCAAATCTACTTACCAAGTCCATTAGCTTCAGATGCCCTCATAATTCTTAGCCTCCTCACGGAGTTGATGAACATCCTGAATGCAATTTAAAGAATGTAAGAAAAGAGTATGACAATAAGACCAGAGAATGACTAATAGCAAGGCCAGAGATTAATAAATCCAAGTGAACATAAAACTTGCTAAAAGAAGACAAGTATTTGGCCAATTTTTCTGCCCGTTGATTTAGACCTTGTTTGGATACAAAGAGTTTCATCTCATCTCATTTCATTATTACAACATTCCCAAATTTCCATACAAAATATAATAAACAATTCAACCTTTTCAAATCCCAAAACAATAATAATATTAAAAAATAATATTCTAATAATATTTTATTCAACTCATCTAAAACCATCTCATCTCATCTTACTATCCAAATGAGCCCTTATTTATTTAGTCTTTACATTCATTTATACCCAGTTCAATGCCCCCACATTCTCTATTCTTTCATTTGTCCAAGAATAGGATGAAACCTAGAATGTCCACAAACTGAACATAGAAGATAGGATATCAAGAGAGCACCTCATTGGAGCTCTCCCCACCTAGATAACCTGGAACTTTATGACTCTGCAGCAAAAGTCTCGTTATTCAGGTGTACATACCATTTTTTGCTAAGTAGGGGTATATACCATTTACATTATAGTGGTCTCTTCCTTGTATTTCTCAAGGGCATAACTCATGAATTCATTATATGACAATGAATTCAGAGTACAGACTGTGGCACGAAGAAATTGAATGAAAAGTAACTGGGATGAGATTAATTGTTCAGTTTTCAATCAAAATAAATACAATTTGAACATGCCATCAATAAAACTAACGCCTGCAAGTAATTTGCACTCCAATCTTGCATGTTTTTATTAACCAACTCAATTTCATGAGTTAAAACTCTCTGTAGTTATTGTCACATTGCCTAACCACTACCTGCATCTACTATCTAGGTAATGCCAAGGTGACAAAAGTAACAAATTAAATACTTGTGGGGCATAACAAAATCACGTTATTGAGAACCCTATCCTCAAGAAGGAGATTTCTTAGGCCAAGTAATCAAATGAAACATATTACACATACCCCCAAGGAACATCTCCAACAAGCATCCAGTCTCCCTCTTTATCCTCATATGTGAGCACAAACCCTGATGATCCATCCAGCAATTTTGATGGTCTTGTTGCTTCAACCACCATGTCATGTTCCTCTCCACCTGATCCTAACCACAGATTAACCACTCAGAAAGATCAAACAAACACATTTCTGCATCATGACAACCACAAACAATAAAGAAGGATTTCCTGTAATGTAATCTCTTAGATTTCAAATTTAGCTTCAATTTTTACTTCAAGATTTAGAGAACCTTTGGATTTTTCCTGCACGAAATCTAAAATTTATTGGAAAAGTTTTGACTAAGGGTCACAAACATTAGGAATTTGTTCTGATCGGGGGCAAAAACTGAAGCCAAAAGTGTCAAAGTGTAGCTCAAAACGTTGGCTCATATAATATCTGACAAGTTAATTTAGCACACAATCCCTTACAATTTATTCTCAAGAATATAACCATTGAACATAGATCTAAAACTATCCATTTGGATCTAAATTTTCATTTTTGAGTCAGATCCCCTGTTAGCTGAGAGCACAATGACACCAAAGCTAATAGAAATCAGCAGAGAGACATAGCTTTTGAAACCATGTAATCAATCCTTGAAGTTCAAAATACAAGGTATACAGAG
>QEOT01007776.1:136046-240257 GCA_003123785.1 Pterocarya stenoptera | reverse complement strand
GATTTACTAGCCACAGAGAATGTAACATTTCATGACGACGCCCTTGATCTTTTGGTGCCGGTGATAACAAAGGTGGATAATGAAGCTTTAATTGCAAAACCATCGATGAAAGAGGTAAAAGATGTTCTTTGGTCTATTCCTTTAGATAGTAGCCCGGGGCTTGATGGGTTCTCGACATGGAATCTTGTCAAAAGCCTTTGTTCGGTTATGTATAAAATCTTGTCAAAGATTATGGTTTTACGTTTGGCACCGGTTTTGGATAAAATTATTTCTCAAGAGCAATCGTGTTTATTAGGGGAATGAGTATTTTTTATAATATTGCGATTGCGCATGAGATAATATAAGGGATGAATCGAAAAACAAGAGGTGGAATGTGATGTAAATTGATATGGCCAAAGCATATGATTGGGTGAATTGATGATTTTTATTGGAGGTTTTAAAGAGGTTGGGTTTCTCGGATAAATGGAGGAGTATGATTTTTAATTGTATCTCCTCTCCCTCTTTCTCGGTTATGTTGAATGGATGCTCGCGGGGTTTTTTCAAAAATTCACGGGGACTTTGCCAAGGTGATCCTCTATCTCTATATTTGTTTATTTTGTCTGAGGAAGTTCTCTCGCGCATGTTAAATAGGGAGTTTAATTTGGGAAGAGTGAAGCCTTTTAATTCTTGTGGGGGATCTAGAATTAGCCATTTACTTTATGTGGATGATTTATTGATTTTTTCAAATGGTGGGAAAGATTCAATCCGAAGGTTGTTGGAGGTAATTCATATGTATGAGGATATGTCGGGTCAGAAGGTGAATGCTCAAAAGTCTCTCTTTTTTTATCTTCTAATATCCCGATTAGGAGAAGATTGGATATCAAGAGCATATCGGGGTTTGAGGAAGGTGCTTAGCCATGTAATTATTTGGGTATTCCGTTGCATGTGGGGAGAGTTATAATTGGGATGTTTGAGACTTTAAAGCTAAGGTTCAGAAAAAATTAGCTGGGTGGAAAGGGAGATTACTCTCATTTGGTAGAAAATCGATTTTAATTAAGCATGTGTTGAGTAGTTTGCCTATCCACATGCTTTCTGTTCTGAATTTACCAAAAGAAGTTTTGTCGACTTTGAAAGGGTTTTTTTCTAATTTCTTATGGGGCTCAACCATAGAAAATAGAAAAAGGAAGTGGATTTCTTAGAATAAGATTTGTTTGCCTATAGAAGAAGGGGGGCTTGGGATTCGTGAATTATCCGAAGTATAAAATTCCTTACTTATGAAGTTTGATTGGAAAGTCCTTCAAGGTGGCTCGTTATGTGCGAGGTTCTTCTCGGCCAAATATGTGGGAGTTAAACATATTTTTTCAATTATGAATCTGAGGAAAGGGTCTCATTTCTAGAAGGGGGTTATGAGAGTAATGCCAATGATATTGAAAATTCCAAATGGATTATTCGTGAAGGAAAGGCTAATTTCTGGTTTGATAATTGGTTAAGGGATGGTTGCTTGGCTGAAAATTGTGTGGTGAATGGGGATTCGGGTTTGTCTATTAGATCCATTTGGTCGGCTAATGGATGGAATATTGAGCAGCTGAGAGAGCTGGTTCTTGAACAGATGGTGCAAAGAATTATTACTTTAGGTGTTCGAGTGAAGGAGGGGCAAGATCACTGTGTGTGGGTTCCATTGGTAGATGGTCTGTTATCTACTAAATCGGCATGGCAGGTTTTAAGAAGAAGAGGAAATGTGTGCCCCTGGCATCGTTAGTTATGGCAAAACCAAGTGCTCAAGCGCATGACTTGTTGCCGCTGGAGGGCTAAACGTAACTCTCTACCAGTCGATGAGGCAATTACGAGATTGGGAATACCATTAGTTTTGAAATGTGGCTGTTGTACACAACCAAAAATAGAGACACTAGATTACCTAACGTGTGAGGGAGAGGGTCCGAAAAAAGTTTGGTATTATTTTGCTTCGGTTTGTGCTATTCGGTTACCACAGCAGTTGTCTTGGGATGGGTTGATGACATTTTGGTGGAGACGTGATATTTTGAATACTCAAGTTGGTTGGGTTCGTGGTGTGTTATCCATTATTATTTCTTGGGCTCTTTGAGGGCTTGATGTGCGTCTCACATGGAGGGTGTAAATTTTGATTGGAGGATTGTTGTAAGAGGGGTGAAGGTGAATTTATGAGATATCTCTAAGGGGTTGAGAAGCTTTAAAAAAAGAGGAGCTAAAGATTATTTATTTTGCAGGAACTTAATTGCCCAATCATTCCAATTTGTGAACGTGTTCCAAAACTTATTAAATGGAAACCGCCGGAGGTGGGATGTATGAAGCTTAATGTGGATGGGGATCTTGTGGCAACCCAGGAAGGGCTGGAGGTGGGGGTATCATTCAGGATGATGGGGGAACGGTGGTAGTGGGGTTTGCTCATTTTTATGGGCATGTGACAAATAATATTGTTGAATGTCGGGCTCTTCTTGATGGGTTGCGACTATGTTATTCACTTGGGATGAGAGATTTCTTGGTGGAATCTGACTCTAGTGTGGTGATGGGTTGGCTAGATTCCGGGGTTTGTAATTATTGGTATATTTGGGATTTTTGCGATGATCTAAATCTCTTGTTCGGATGCTCAACATTCGTTTTCGACATATTTATAAAGAGGCCAATATGGCAGCTGATTTTTTAGCTAAAGAAAGGGCTATGGATAGAGCTTTTGATTTTGTTGGAGAGAGAATGGTGCGAGGTCAGATTAGGGGGATTGTGCGTCTTGATTCACTGGGTATACCTTATATACGTTATTGAGGGGAATGGGTTTTTTTTTGTAAAGGTTTTAGTTATGGTCGTTGGGGTTTTTTTCCTCCAGGCATTCGTGTTTTGTTTCGAAGGTATTCCTCTGCCATAAGTGAGGACGTTTATTAATAATATTGGGAGTGGGTTATTCATGGACAGGTGATCCTCATCTCTTCTATAAAAAAAAAAAAAAGTCTACATATTTTTTTGATGCCTAGGTTTGGATTCTAAAATTATATGTAAGCCCTAGGTATCTAATTGTAACCACAATATTCCTCTGTCATAAGTGAAGACTATCAATAAAATTGAAGTATCGTTCTCTTCTTAAAAAAAAGAAAAAAAAAATTAACGATTGTTGGAGGAAATGTCTAGAGAAGTGGAACTCTTCAATGAATGATTAAATCAAAGGGAAAAAGATTGTCAAGCACAAATGGTATTTCACTCATATGTGTAGCACAATGTCCACGACCAGCATATCTTGCATCAAATCGTTTCGATTTGCAGTCTATTTCATATTGTAATCAATAACTGAGACAATTCTCTACAAAGAATATTACATCTCATTCAGGTCAACAACCAAAAAGCAGTCTATCTTGCTTGGCCTCTACGCATTTCATCATGTGTTCTTTGAATCTTCATTTGACGCATTATAAAGGTCATGCAAAACATATATAATTTGAAGTAAATTCAAAATATAAACTAGAAAAAGAAAACAAAAAGATGTTTGCTAATTCAGACAAAGACTCAAGTGAACCATCCACTAAATGCCAACATAAAATACTCACCATTCTTCTTTAAATAAGAAATCTTCACCATTCTTACAGACTACATCTCAAAAAATGATATTACTTTGATTATACTTTCATGGCATGCTTCTAACAACATATACAGATTTGCAAGTAATTAGAGCCTATACCAATTTGTAAGAAATTAGAGGGTGTGTTAAGTATAGCATATTACGAGCAACGCTACGTATAGTTCCCATTTGGGGATTGCAATGCAAACCTAGGTAATTTTATCTGTAAAATTTTTAAAAATTACAAAAATATCCCTCCTAAAATGATATTTTTTTAATAAAGGACCTGCATATACAGTCTCTAAGTGAAGACTGTAAATATAATTTCTTTTCACTAAAAAATGCAAGGTTTTTTAAATGATAAAACAACCATCTATGTTTGGTTTTAAATGGTTCAACGGGGTTAAGGACAAACTTCTGNGATTGCAATGCAAACCTAGGTAATTTTATCTGTAAAATTTTTAAAAATTACAAAAATATCCCTCCTAAAATGATATTTTTTTAATAAAGGACCTGCATATACAGTCCCTAAGTGAAGACTGTAAATATAATTTCTTTTCACTAAAAAGTGCAAGGTTTTTTAAATGATAAAACAACCATCTATGTTTGGTTTTAAATGGTTCAACGGGGTTAAGGACAAACTTCTTGAGAAAAATAAAAGAATTCTCAGAAAGTTCCAAAGCTAAACTACATTGTTTACCTTGATCGCTTCAAAACTTTGTGCACGTGCCAAGCAAGATGAGGTTCTAATTAAGATATGCAAATAAATCTTTTCCTTATACAAAACAAACAACACACCTTGAAGAGATTTTTCGAACTCCCTTAGTTGTGAAATAAAACCAACATTAGGAGCTGCCTTTGGCCGTCTGCTCTTCACATGCTCCAGAGCTTGAAATAGGCTCATTCCATGCTTTTTCATCAGATAGGCAACGACAATAGTCACACTGAAACCCAAATATGCAAAATAAGAAGTTCAAATATTACCCATTTTTGGAGGAAGGCGAAAGTTCAAACATGATCAAAGACTGAGTACAGCTGTACATGCCAATTCAATGCATACACGATATTCTTCAAAAGTCCACTTATTTTGTGAAGCAATATATATGTATTGAGTTTCTTTCTGAAAACTGGACTTTAAGACAAGAGAAAAGGCTTCAATTAAGAAAAACTAGCTACGCATATGAAAAACTGTAAAATCGGAAAAGAAGAGCATATGAAAAAAAGAAAAGAGCAAAATCATGACACAATAGCAAGTCTGTGTGTTTTTTATGAGAGGAGAAGCCTTATAATACAAAGAACATTGGCAAGAAGAAGATCCTAGAAAGCATATAACTTAGATGGGGAAGGAAAAATCAACCTTCTGGATTTTCCCGCAAAGCAATGAACCAAAACGGCACCGCCCAATCTTTTAGCTTCATCAATAAAACTGAAACACTCATTGAAGTACTGTTTCATATCCGTGTCTTTTCTGTCAGTGACTACCTCGAATTGCAAAAAAAGGTGAAATATTATAATTTCAGTTCTAGAAGCTCAACAAGGTCCAGACCAATGATAAGCATCATCATACTCATATATTCAAGGCATTAAAAACATATTAGGTGCTAGCAAAACATACCATTGATGACTTTATATACAAAATCATTTGGATGTGCCGGTGGCAATGAACTAGCCACAGTCAGTACATGTGTAACATTTAAGCTTTTCAGTGCGGTCTTGTTCTTTGCAGCTCCAATGGAACCCAAGAAAAGACCCTGTTAAATGAAATAGAAAATATGAAACGGACTAACAGCAAAAACCTTGCTATTAGAAAGAATCAAAAATAGAATCAAGATGCTTAGGAAATAAGCAGTAGAAGTATCAAACACGATGATGAAGTCATGCTTCAATCACCTCTTCAATTTCAATCATCGTATCACCCTCTTTAACGTATCTTGTCACATTTCGAAGTCCTGCTATTTGGTTCTTGAAAGACTCGTCAAGCTGATCCATCGTAGGGAGCAAATTGAACACTTCTTCCTCTTCTTTCCCTCCCCTACAAAACAGGCATAAAGTTGCGAACGAGTGTGGGATTCTTCAGCAAGCTCAAGGAATAAAAATGAGAAGGAATTGTGCGGTTCTCCTACAATACATAGACTTTGATGCTGTCTCATCATACAAGGGCACTACAAAAAGATCGGGATAAAGGCATAGCAGAAATATTCCTCTAGCTGCGTGGTTGTTAGAATGAGCTATATATATATATATTCATTTTGTTTTATTTTGTGTATTCCTTTTATTCTTTGGCCTCTGGCTATAAATAGCAAAACATGTTGTACGTATGGAGTAGAGAATATATGCAGAATAACCCTTTCCACCTCTCTGCAACTTTCTGGTATTTTCTACTTTCTGTTATCAAGCTTTCGGCTCCATTTATATTATGGTACCAGAGCAATGACTGACGCCAGCACCACTTTAAACCCTCTCAACCATGACAATAACCCTCATCACCCAGCCAGCCCCTATTTCATTCCACCTGGAGAAGGAGCTTCTTCCTTATTAGTTCATGAACTTCTCACGACTGAAAACTATGTTACTTGGACACGCACAATGTACAGTGCATTGAATATCAAAAACAAACTTGGATTCGTGGATGGTAAGATCCTTAAACCAACTAATTCATCTCATCCCTTATTTGCTCTATGGGAACGCTGCAATGATATGATTATTTCTTGGATACAACATTCTGTTAGTTTTGAACATCAATCTACTATTGCTTATGCCGATACTACTGCTAATGTTTGGAATGATCTTCGTGAGAGGTTTTCCATCCAAAATACTCGCATTTTCCAAATCACCAAAGCAATTTCTTCTCTTGTTCAAGATACTGACTTTGTAAGCATTTATTACAACAAGCTGAAATGTTATCGGGATGAACTTGAAATCTATGAACCAATGCCTTTATGCACCTGTGGTTCGGTCAAAACCCTCTCAGATTATCATCACCGAAGCAAGGTCATGCAGTTTCTCGTGGGACTCCAGGATTCCTACGATTTAAATTGTGCCCAAATTCTACTATATGACCCACTACCTACCATCAACCGTGTTTTATCCTTAATCTAACAGGAAGAACGCCAACGAAATCTCCATTCAATCCCTGCTCCAGTTGCCATGGCAACCCGAGATCCCAACTCACGTCTTCCTGGTTGCAAGGACAAATTATTTTGCTCTCAATGCAACACCTCTGGTCACTCTTTGGAACAATGCTTCAGGGCCAATCCCAACCTCCCAGTTTGCTCACACTGTCACATCCCTGGCCACACTAAAGAACAATGTTACAAGCTTAATGGCTATCTCCCAGGTCACAAAAACTCTTCCCAAAATAGATTTTCTACTAACCATGTCTCTTCTGAGCAAGAAGAAGTCAACAATGGTCTGCCTATTACTCAAGATCAATTCAACCGTCTTCTTGCTTTGCTTCAACAACAACAACCCACGGCCTCACTTCCAGCTGCTAACCATGTCCATGCTACTTCCTCCAACCCAAGCATTTTTCCCATGACTGGTATACCTCTCTGTTTGTCAGCACAAACAAACACATCCACCAACTTCAACGATGCACTATGGATCATTGACACAGGTGCTACAGATCACATGGTCTGTAGCCCCAAATTTTTCACACACAACACTACACAAGTTGATCATGTCGTGAGAGTGCCAAATGGAACCAAAGTTGCTGCCACATATATCGGAGATGTGCATCTCTCCACTCATCTAATTCTTAAAAAATTCTCTGTGTTCCAACCTTCTCTTTCAATCTCATCTCAGCAAAATCTTTAACTCAAAATTTCATTGTTGTTTGATTTTCTTTTCGGATTCTTGTTATATGCAAGACCTTGCCTCTTGGATGACGATTGGATGGGGGAGAGTGCATAATGGCTTATACCATCTTCAACACCAACAACTACATTCTATTATTTTAGATTTTCAGTTTCAATTCATGTTACCTTCCAAACTTATCAACTCTGCTGTTATTACAAAATGTAATGACTACACTTTATGGCATTATCGGCTTGGACACAATTCAATGACCCAACATGTTTTAAATAACATTCTCAAGATTGATGGGGAACTTTCGATTAAAGAAAAACTACCTTGTGAAATTTTCTCTCTAGCCAAATTGCATAAACTACCATTTCCGCAAACCACAAGCACAGTTTCAAAAATTTTTGACCTTATATCTGCTGATATATGGGGACCTAATCCCACACAAGCTCATGATGGCTCAAAATATTTTCTAACCATCGTTGATCAATTTAGTGAATACACTTGAATTTATTTGTTAAAAGCAAAATCTAAAACTAGAAGTGCTCTTCAAAATTTCTGCTCTCTTGTTGAAAACTAGTTTGAGAACAAAATCAAGACCATCTGAACAGATAATGGAGGGGAATTCCAGATGCCATCTTTTTACCAAACCAAAGGTATTCTCCATCAACTTACCTACGTCGCTACTCCTCAACAAAATGCCTTAGCCGAAAGCAAGCATCAACACATCTTGAATGTGGCGAGAGCTTTAAAATATCAATTTGGTCTTTCCATGAAGTATTTGAATGAATTTATAATAACAGCAGTTTACTTGATAAATCGAACACCAACTCCAAACCTTGAGTACAAGTCTCACTTTGAAGTTTTATACAACACTCAACCTTCATACTCTCATCTTCGTGTCTTCGGATGTTTGTTTGCATTGACATTAAGCCATGCCCGAACCAAATTTGATCCAGGGCTCGAAAAAATTTATTTCTAGGATATCCATATGGTGTTAAGGAATATAAATTACTTGATCTTCATACTCACCAAATCTTCATTTCACGTGATGTGGTCTTTCATGAAGATATCTTTCCACTTAACACACCCATAAGCGCATTTTTTGATCTCACAAAATCAGTCCCACCACAAATATCCGATCATTTTCCTAACAACTTCCCAACACAAAATTCTGAGGGAAGCCCCAATCCCTCCACAGAAAATTACATGCATTTCTCTGATCCTTCTTATATCGAGGAAGTGATTTTTTGATCCAACCTTCATTGATATGCTCTCAAACCAAGCACCTATTCTTTCTCATGACACTCCTTATCAAGTCATTCCACGAAGGTTTAACAGAGTCCGAAAAGCACCTGCATATTTACAAGAATTTCATTGCCAACAAGCTATTGCACTCAACTCCTCACAATCGACATCCAAGCTACAAGGTTCTCTACAAGGCTCCACTTCAAAAAAATCAAAGGTATTATTTCCTCTGTCTGCATCCCTATCTTATGATTCTCTTTTACAAAATTTGAAAGCCTTTACTACTTCAATTTCCTTGCACACCGAACCTTCCTATTATGACCAAGCCATTCAAGACCCAACTTGGTGCAAAGCAATGAAGTAGGAACTGGATGTGCTCGAAGGTAATGTGACCTGGACCATTGTAGACCTACCTCCTGGAAGAACCCAATTGACTGTAAGTGGATTGACAAGTATAAATTCAAGTCAAATGGGACAATAGAAAGAGCTAAAGCTCAATTGGTCGCGAAGGGATTTACTCAATGAGAAGTGATAGATTTCCATGATACTTTTTCTCTCGTTGTGAAATTAGTATCCATTCAGGTCCTCCTTGCAATTGCAGCAATCAAAGGATGGGACCTCCAGCAGCTAGATGTAAACAATGCTTTTCTCAATGGCCAATTTGAAGAAGAGATTAACATGCGTCCACCACCAGGCCATCCATATGCAGCCTCAAGCAAAGTATGTAAGCTGCAGAAAAGTCTTATGGCTTGAAGCAAGCATCAAGGCAGTGGAATGCCAAGCTCACCTATTCGTTGATCGAATTTGGATTTATACAATCATAGGCCGACTACAACTTGTTCATTAAGTCAACAAAAATGTCTTTTACAGCTCTATTCGTCTCTGTCAATGACATAAACTATAGTATTAATGAGCTCAAGTGACCAAGCTACTGCTGCTGTGGAAAATTTCTTGGAAACCAAGTTCAAGATCAAAGACCTCGAAAGCCTCAAATATTTTCTTGGCATGGAAGTTGCACGCACAAAAGGGGGAATGCAACTCTACCAATGCAAATACGCATTGGATATTCTCTAAAAAAAAAAGGATTATTAGCTTCAAAGTCATCCAACTTGCCTATGGAACCAAAAGTGAAGCTTCGAAAGGATTAAGGAGCTCTCTTTAACGATCCATCTCTATACTGTAAACTAGTTGGAAAACTACTCTATTTCACCATCACTCGGCCTGACCTAAGCCATAGTGTACATCTCCTAAACCAATTCATGGAAGCACCACATATGCCTCACTATAATGCAGTTTTCAAAATCATTCAATATATAGAGAAAACACCTGGACAAGGCATATTTTTCTCTGAAAACTCCAAGTTGGAACTGTTGGCATACTCAGATGCAAGTTGGGCTAGCGCCCCGACATGAGACGATCAACCACTGGCTTCTGTATTTTTTTAGGCAATTCACTTGTCTCTTGGAAATAAAAAAAACAAACCGTTGTCTCCAAATCATCGGCACAATCTGAATATAGAGCAATGGCAGGTGTGGTGTGCGAATTAACATAGATTCGATATTTCCTTAATGATCTGCACATCACCATTTCAAAACCATCCACTTTGTACTGTGATAATATAGTCGCCATACACGTTGGGCAAACCCCATATTTCACGGGCAAACTAAACACATTGAATTAGACTATCATCTAGTCTGAGACAAAATTGCAGAAGGCCAAGTGACAACAACTCATGTTCCCTCTCATCTCCAACTAGCATACTTGCTCACCAAGCCATTACACTCTCCTGCCTTCACTAGGCTCATGTCCAACATGGGAGTAATCAGCATATACTCTCTATCGTGTGAAAAAATGCTAGATGAAGGACCACCAATACCTACGGTTCCACCAGACAAGGGCAAAATAGAAAGATCGTGATAAAGGTAGAGCATAAATATTCCTTTAGCTGCGTGGTTGTTAGAATGAGCTGTATATATATATTCATTTTGTTTTATTTTCTGTATTCCTTTTATTCTTTGGCCTCTGTCTATAAATAGCAAAACATGTTGTATGTATGGAGTAAAGAATATATGCAGAATAACCCTTTCCACCTCTCTGCAATTTTCTGGTATTACAAAAGGTTGCAAAAGATTGACTGCACATTGAATTACCATGGAGAATTGATATCTTTTTAAGATTTTAAATTCAATAAAAAAAAAATTGACACCAGAAAATAACCTAAACAGCAATAACAACTCAACGAAGATCAAGATTTACATCGAATAGGCGCGTCAGCATTGGGCAATTTCAGAAAATCCAAACAAAGTTTTACTTTACCATTACTGTATACCTAGGATAGGATTCATCAAATACCTAACAAGAATCAACAGATTATGAAAATATAATTGAGAAGGAAGAAAGGGGAAAGAAAAGAAAGACAACATACATACAAAAGAAACTTTACATCAAGTCGGATCGGGGTCTGAGAAAGACTAAACATTTATCGCGGGAGTTTACATATATTTATATGGACTTTTTTTTTCGCCTCCACAAAAATATTTAGCACGGTAGGAGTTTTACTTAAATAGCTTTAAAAGGTGAAAAAATAAAATTGTTTGGCTGTTATCAAAGCACTTTTTAATTTCAAATAAGTTAAAAAATACGTTTAAAGAAAAATATCTTTTAAACGTATTTTTTCAGATAATGCGAAATGTAATTCTAATTCTAAAAAGATTGTCAATGGACGAAAATGCCCATACAACTTTTAGATAATTACAACTTTCAAATTTTCAAAGATATAGTCATAATCTTAAAAAAAAAAATTAAATAATCATCATTTCTACATCTAAAATCATTTTTTTAATTTGTTTCTAAACAAATGCAACATGTTTGAAATTGTTTTCAATACATGATTACCAAACAATAAATAACTTTTTAATAGTAGAATTTAATACTTAAGTTATAAGCTGTAACCCCTATAATTAAAAGTTATATTTTTCACTTCAATCTCAAATATGTAGTGTGAGTTCCATAGACCTATTATTTTTTTTTTCTTTTTTATTTTCTTTTCTTGGAGAAATTTATTAAAAAAAAATGTGTGCGCCCTTGTATCTATTGAAATACTACTACTTGACTCATCGTAAAATTTGAATCCCAATTATAGCTACCCAATTTGTTGTTAATATTAGTGTTTTTATTTCCATTTCATTTCAACAGGAACGAAACATTTCCATCTCAAGTTCAGTTCCAACCATTTCGGTCTATTCCAGTTTGCTTTAGTCGGACTTTGATGTCTTGGCCATAATACACATTTTGGTCTAAGATTTGCCTTCGTGGCATTTTGGTAAATATTTCAAAAATTGAGGGTCTTACGAGTAATTTCTCTTCCCCTTAACTTCGGTCGTTTTCACTTGTCTCCCTTCCCTATTAAATCATTTTCTTTATTAAATCCCTAGATTCCCTACTACAACTCTCTATCTCCACTCTTCGTTGACCAACGCCACCTCTACAAGTGTTGCTCTACACTGTCGCACCTGCAACTCTTGTTGCTCCGTTCAAGTTGGACCGCTCTTGTGTTAGGTATGGGTGGGCAGTGGGGCCCTGTACCCCGCCCCCTCATGGGCGGGTCGATTACCCCGCTCCACCTATGCGGGGGCGAGGGTGGGCGCGGGATGACCCCAACAAGGCCTTGCCCTGACCCCCGCTCCGCTCCACATATATAATTTTTTTTATATTTATATATAAAAATAAATATATTGTATATAAATATATACAATTTATTAAAGACTTGAAATTGTATTTAAGTCATTGGATTGCCTTGGCCTCTTAGGCCAATCTTTATATAGGAGGCCAAGGCAATACATTAGTCCTCCTCAATCAACCTTTTTAGACTCAATGTGTTGGCCTAGGCGGAGGGTAGGGCGGGGCGGATGGCGGAAAAATCCCAATCCCCGCATGGTGCTGGGCGGGGTGCGGGGAAGGGTACCCTCCGCCCCGCACCATGCAGGTATCACCCCTAGTGTTAGGGGTCCTACAAAGGAAGTGAAGAGGAAGGCACACAGGAGCTGTTGAGGCCTTACGAAGGAGATGAAGTGGAAGATACAGGGGAACAAGAGGTGTGAACCAGGTAGTAGGAGCATTATTATAGTCTTAAACGTCATAGTTTTATAAGCATTAAATGGTGTAGTTTTGTAAGCCTTAAATGGCAGTAAATGCTACGGTTAATAAGTGTAGATGTTGAGTCTATCATCAGGGTAACTTGGTCATTTTCATTGTAATGGTGTTGGTAGTCTTTTTCATTGTAATTCCGTTATGCATAGGTATTAAAGCAAGGGAGGAAAAGAGTGAAGGCATTTGCTGAGCAAAATTGTGAAGCCCCATTGGAGGATTGGATTGCCTTGAACAAATCTAGAATATTCTATACAATTTCCTATCCAATTCATCTTCATCTTCTTCCAATATTTCTTTATTTCCATTGTTCTTCATTGTTCGAGCCTCTAACATCATTTTGTTCGATCCGCCCCATCGCAACCTGTGTTCGGTGTTCCTCGACTGGTTTGAGATTGTTCCTCAGCTTGGTAAATTCCCCTTTGTGTATTGAGAATCTGAGATTGAGAAATCGAAAATAAATTGTTTGTATTAGGGTCTAGGTTGTTGAAAATTAGGAGTGTCTTGACTCTTGAACAACAACGACGGAGATTGCCAAATCCTTAATAGGCTCTAAAATTTCAGATATTGCTTCTATATTTGTATTGCAGGAAAAACAAGGGGTTTCCTCTATTTGTATTGCAGGAGAAATCTCACTATGTGTTTAATTATTACAGCATCTCAGCTCGCATATTTTCTCTATGATAAAACATCTCAGCTCCCAATTACACACAGATATCACTTTGTGTTAATTGTCTCTTCTTTTTGTTAGGATGCATGTCTTGGGCAAATAAACCTTTGTTGTTGGACACATGCCATACTGGAATCTATATCATGCTTTGTTTTTATCATAGTCACCTATGCATTAATGAATCATGTCACTCAATGGAATATGATTATACTTTTCAATGACAAATTGGTAAGATTTGTTCAAAAGTTGCTTTATGATCAAAAGGCATGTGACCAACCACTCAAATTAAGCAAGAATATTTAACACGAAGTGGTATCTGGGAGAGTAAGGCCTCTTTTGGTTTATAAGCTATCTCATTTTATTTTATCTAATCTAATCATTACAATTTCAAATTCGTATACAAAATATAATAAAAAATTTAACTTTTTCAAATTTTAAAATGAAAATAATATAAAAAAATATTATAATAATATTTTATTCAACTTTCAACTTTAATCTCATCTCATTTCAACTATGTAACCAAACGAGACCTAGAATTCTAGATAAAGTTGTTTTTTTTTGTTGGTTCATAACTTTATTGTTTTTTGTTTCACATTTATGATAATGGGTTTTCGTGGATGTCCCTTCTGATGCCTGATCAATTTAGTTTCATATATGGCAAAAGCTTCCAGCTGAATGGCTTTAAAACCCATTTTCGCACCAGCTAATGGAATCGCGACACGTAGGCACTCCAAGAAATGGAAGCTGCACCCAAAAACACCCAATCCCCCTCTCATCTATTTCCTTTCTCTCCCTCTCTCGCTTCTGTTCTCTCCGTTCTCTCCCTCTCCCTTCAACTCTACTCCGGAAGCCCTACTCGACGCGAGGCTGACCGAAACCCCACCTGCACTTGTCTTCAAAGCCAACACAAGGTAAACTCTGCATCCCCAAATCTCTCTCCCTCCCTCCGAATCTCTTTTCCGTTGGTGAAATGTGCGAAGCCAACGAAGTCGTTACGGAAATCATTGTCAATATTGTTGAATCCTTGGTGGGTTTTCAAATTCAGCTTACTTGTAGTTGTGTCAAACTCTACTACGGGCTAATGCGTTTTATTTTATTTTTCGGCTTCCCTTCGAGCTAAGTACTCGCAGTCCTTAATTATTTACTCCACATGCTTTTCAATATATTAATGGAGAAGCATGTGCTATAATTATCAGTTCACACTTTGTAAAGAATCTTTGATTCGCAGGTTCTTCTTTGCGCTACTCAAGTCTTTATTGGGAGTGACTATTGCATTTTACTTAGCGAGCTGTCTCTTTTTGGTTAATTTTTGGTACCCTGATCTGTATAAGCTTGCATTTTCTCCGTATGAATTGGGGTTTCGATTCTTAAGTGCTTGTAATGGTCAATTACTACTTAAGTTTCTTTGGACAAATATGAGGTGTTGAGATCCTCGAAGAATGATGGTTTTGCAAGCAGTTCGTCCGTGGACTTTGAGATGTCTTATAGAAGCATTTGTCGAGCTTTTTTTGGCTTATATCCTACTGTGTGTATCGACTTTTGCATTTTTACCGTAGAAATTGTTGAGCGTTTTTGGGCTGCATCTGCCGCGTCCTTGTAATGGGGCTTCAAGGAAGCTGAGTTTACCTTCCTTCAGCTTTGAAGATGAGTGTAGGTGGGGCTTTGGTCAGCGTCGCGTGGAGTGGGGCTACCGTCGAGGAGAGGAAGAGAGAGGGAGAGAACGAAAGGAAGAGGGGGAGAGAAAGGAAATAGATGAGAGTGGGATCGGGTGTTGCCGGGTGCAGCTTCCATTTTCCTAAAGTGCCTACGTGTTGCGATTCCATTGGCTTGAAAATGAGTTTTAAACCCATTTGGCTAGAAGCTTTTCCCTTGATATATCTTCCAATTGATAAATAGTTATACTAAGATTGGTGTCATTATTACTATTTTTTCTGCATAAGTGTTGCGTTCCAAACTTCCAAATTATTTTTGTGGAATACATATGGAGATGAAGAACTTTAAGTACTATTGAGTTTTTTGGAATATGTATAAAGATGAAGATGAGAACTTAAGTATTATTGAGTTTTAATTTCCCCAACAAATCAAATTCGCACCCTTCACACCAACTTGCAAAAAGGATTTTTCTGCTCAAACGTATGCCAGTTTTGTAGAACAAAGATGTGACAAATGTCTCAACATTTGTTAAATCAATATTTTGATTAATTTTCAATTGGTTTTTTTAGTATAACGGAGTCCTATAAGTGTATTTTGAAAGTAAAGGAAATGTTGTAAAGTTGTAATTACTTATTGTATTTAATATTGAAATTCACCCACTATGAATAATATTGTACGGTATGTATTGATGTATCTTCAAATTAAAAATAGAGAAAAGCTCAAAACCGGTTGGGAGCGTATCACTCTTTTACACTAGCCAAAAAGATATAACAAATATGATACTTATGTGATTTATGGTATGTGCTAGTGTACTAAATCAATCCTCTTCATTTCCCTCCCATCTGTCCGTCTCCTCTCCCCTCTTCTTTCTCATCAGCCCTATTTTCCTTTCTTTCTGTCCAGCGCACTTATTCATGGTGATGCAGGTTCTATTTCTTGAATTAACAAGTCTAATGACACTTTTCCTTTAAAGTTTACATATTTGGTGCATGCTTTCCAAATTTGTTAATTAGAGGTGGGTGTTTTTTGTTCTACTAATAGAAGTCCAATTGCTGATTTTTTTTGCCCAAGTTTGATCGAAAGCTTCTTTTTTTCCCTTATTTTTATCTATTTGGTTTTATTTTCTACTTATAGTGTTTCCAAAATTCCTCTGACGCCAAGTTTTTTCTTTAAACATGTTGTCCTACTTCGCTCGCAGATCTCTCTATCCATCAATTTCTGCTTTAATGGTAGAGTCAAAGAGGTACATTTCTCAGGATGAGTTTCAGAAGCACGACCTATGGATCTCAATCCAGGGCAAGATCTATGATGCTTCATATTGGCTTAAAGACCACCCAGGTGGTGAGCTTCCATTGCTCAGTCTCGCTGGCCGAGATGCCACAGACGTGTTCGTTGCGCACCATCTAGGTATTGCATGGCAGTATCTTGACAAGTTCTTTATTGGGTATTACCTCTGTGACTACCTTGTTTCAGAGGCTTCTAAAGATTACAAGAGACTTGTTTCGGAATTCTCCAAGACGTGTCTGTTTGAAAAGAAGGGACATAAGTGTTCTTTAAGCTTTACTTGATGGCAATATTGTTTGTTGCGAGTGTTTACGGTATTTTGTACTCTGATAGCACATTGGTGCATCTGGTTTATTTGCTTGGAGAGAGAGAGAGAGAGAGAGAGAGAGAGAGAAGGGGGGGAAGAGATCACATAAAGAAAAAAAGGTAATCACCTACTTGGGGGTGCAAACTCGATTTTGCTACAACTCCTACGTGACAGCTCCTCATTTGTGAGTGTAAAAGAGGGCTACACCCAACTGGCTGGGAGCTTCACCCTTAAAAATATAGTAACATTAGTAGTCTACATGTGCAATATATTAGAATAATTAAAGTAGAATAATTAAAAAGTGGGGAAGCCAAAGAAGTAAATAACGAAAAGTTAAAAGATACAACCAGATGAATAGTTTTTTTTCTTTATAATAAAAAAAATAAGCGATGGAAGAACCAAAGAGACAAGTATGGAGAAATCAGTACCCGAAACTCTATTCATAGACCGGTCTACCAATCACACGTCACACGAAAATCCACCTGGCAAACCGGTTCACCTTTTTCCTCCCACCCAATTCACAACTTGACTATCTCCCTCCCCGAAATAGATTTCCCTCTCTTGTTCATCCTGAATCTCGGGACTACCACAACCTCCCTTCAGAAATCCCTTTCTCAAGACCTTGACTACTACTACTACTAAGTCAACTTGACGAAGCTCGACTCCCAAAGTCATGATGAAGAACTGAGCTTAACTCCGAGAAAAATCACATATCCCGACCCTGAGAGAAGCTTCCTGCCATTGTTCTTCACAAAAGTGATTTATGCCATGTAATTTTCCAAGTGATTGTGATCTCATTGTTATGGTGATTGTAATCTGGGCTACGGAAATATGTAGAGATATTGATTGATAACACCACTTTTGAGAAAAAAATAGCCAATGTTTGTAAAAAAGACTCAAAGAAAACATTTTGCCCCAATACTCACGGTCCCCCTTAGTTTGGTACACTTGATATATCTTAAGTAGAATGTATTTTTTGGCAATGTTGTTTGCTTAATGAATTTTGCATGGGATCTACTTTCTAGAGCTACTTCCGTGTGTATGACCACTGTATTTTGGCACAAGAATGCTAATGTGATGGATCATTTTAATCCTTTGAATCACTCTCTTCAGCATAGTGTTTATTTTGTTAGAGTCTAATGATTGGAGATGCAATACATTCTTCTACTTTTTTATGTTTGAAGGTTTAGTTAGATATTACTCTGTTTATTATTACACTGATTTCTCTTTCGTAATTTGATACTATCTTTTTACTTTTGTGAATGTTAAGGACTAAACATATGCTAACGTGTCTTTAATGATGTCTTCTACAATGAATGAATTAATCTGGGTACTCTATTAATTGGTTTAAATCTGGGTTGACTAGATTATATGAACTTAGAATGGATAGGAATGCGAAGTGAAGACACTTTGCATTTTGAAAAGGAAATCAGTTTTGTTATCTTGAAGCATCTTTTGGCACGTAATATTCTTAGTACTCTGTTTTCTTTGTTATTTCTTATATAATTAAAGTTTATTGAAAATGATTGTTATTTTTTACTTTTATACGTAACATACAGCAAGGTGAAACAAACAATACTCAGCTTAGAGAAAAAGATAAATGATAAAAGATCATTTCCTTTGTGGAATTGTCTTTTCCTTCAATTCTCTATTAATCAATAAGTGCTAATGTAGAAAGTAGAAGTTTTGCATATGTTGTAACAACTTAAAGCATATGATAATTATGTTTTCAAATAGATTCATTGGAAAATGCATGTAAGACCATGAAAACTGGGAAAGTATTTATAATATGGGGAGGATGGAGTTGATACCCAAGTGTAGCTGAGTTTAGTATTAGTATCTCTGTGGCGGTAGATAAAATTGGACATAGCATAGTAGTTTCGTAGATAAAATAGTGTGGTCACATTTGACCTAGTTTTGGTTTTAGTCAAGTAAATTATATTTGTAAGATTTATAAGTAAGTTTTCCCTCTCTTTTTTTTTTCTTTTTTTTTTTAATCTTTTGTTCTCTCCAGTTTTTGAGAATCTAGAGATCGTACTCAATCCTTTGAGACAAGCTTTTATTGAACTTCAAGTGTTGGAGGTAAGCTATCTTATGAGATTGAATGCAAGAATATCTATCCATTTGTCAGTGAAATATGAGGTTTCTCTCTTCTTTATTCTTCTCTTAACTATTTATGCCATGACTCTGTATCCTATAAAAATTGAAATTTGCAACTATAAATCTTTCTAGCTATGCTTAAACTATGTGGTCAATAGACTTTGCATTCTTGAATTCCCATATATGTTGCAATGTGCACCCAAAGTATCCATTTACCAATAACACAGCAGCCTATGTTTATCTATTTACCAATGACAATGTTTATCTATTTCCCAGCAAATGAAAAGTTCAAGTACCAATACCGAATCAAGTACATGGTCTTCAAGAGGGAAAGACAAAGCAAGTTTAGACAGGCCACTTTGCTACTGTGGCATTTTATCTAAGCTCTGAATCTCTGGAAAGGGTAATAATTTTGACAAAAGATTTTACAACGGCCCAAACTATAAGATTAATAAAAAATGTGAATTTTTTGAATGGATTAATCTTGAAAGACAACAAAATTCATACTGCAAGATGACGTTGAAGTTAACTCAATGAAAGAATGAAATGTTATTTCATGAATATGTAATGGTCGAATAAGCCAAATATAAAGCAATGGAGGATAAGTATAAAGGAACCTCAAAAGTGTTGTTGACATCGTGGTTGTTTTTATTACAATTTTTGCTGTAATTTTTATGTATCTCAAAAAAATTTCTATATGTCGAGCAGTGCTTCGACTCATGTAAGTTGTTTTAGCTTTGGACAACTAATTGTATGAACATGTAATGTAATTAGTTGTATTTATTGATTTTAATGAACATGTTATATAATGAGTTGGCTTTTGTCAATGTTTTAGAATGTTATGGACATGTCTCGGACAGGTTTTGACAAGGGGGCCTCTCTCTCTCTCTCTCTCTCTCTCTCTAGTGCAAAATGCTTAAGTTGTAATGCATGCAGATAAGTGCACTTAAGCATGTTGAGTTCCTTGGTTAATGTTTTACTCTGCTTTTTGGCTTTAGCAAATTAATTAAGATTGCAAGCAAGAATATATACATGCAAACAAGAATATACAGCAAATTAATTAAGAAGAATCTTGAAAATGTTGCAAGGAGAAATTATATATACATGCAGCAACCTGTACATTCAAGATACTTCAACCTATACATGCAACAACCCTTTTTAAAAACAAAAAAACAAAAAAAAACTAGTTATTTTATATACCAGCATTTCTCATGCCGAAATTGAAAAATATTAGATCGAGAATGATACGAGAAATTCACAAAGCAAGACAATAGTCCTGGGAAAAATAGTGGTAGCTCTTTTTTTCCTATTTAAAATAATGAAATGCTGCAAAATAAAGCAAAATTCAACCTGGTGTGGCAAAACTCACATACAGTCAACCTGGTGTATTTATAATAAGGAAATGCAGCAAAACTAAACCTGGTGCAACAAAATAAAGAGAAACTCACAAAGCAAGACAACAGTCCTAAGAAATGTAGCAAAACTCAACGTTAGCACAACCTCCAATAATCTCATTCCATTCCACCAACAATTGTCACATACAACCACAACTTCCAATAGAAACTGAAATAAATTTGCACAAAATGCTTCAAGATTTCTATGATTTATAGAATAATGATTTTTATACAAGTAGAGCACCCACAAATATGTATATTCTTTACAACCACAACCTCTAATAAAAAAGCTTCAGATTTTCACAAAATATTTCAAGAAACCCATCAAAAATAGAATAATGATTTCCATACATGTTGAACACCCACAAATCTATACTCTCTTTACAACTACAACCTCTAAAAGAAAACCTCCAGATTTGCACAAAATGCTTCAAAAAATCCATAAAAAATAGTTCACAAATTCTCATCATTGCCCGATAGTGTTTGTTGTGTGGCAGTACTATATTGGGTTCCAACAACAACATTTCAACATTAGCACCAACTTGGGGGGCTGGGACCTCACTAACTCCAACTTGTTCATCATCAAATATTTTCCTGCAAGTCTAATTTTTAAAATGAAGAAAATTCACATATATTAGAAAGAAAACAAACACTAATCCAACATATATACAATTAATAGAAAACAATCGAGTACCTGTTTCTTATTTCTCTTGGTTGCAACATTCTCCACAGGCGGAACCTTTCTCTTCGTTAGAGATCTCCCTTTCCCTCAAACAATGTGAGCACTGATTGAGCTGCATTATTGCATATTTTATATATTTAAAATCAATATATTTTTAATTGTTTTATTATTTTATCATTGATTTTAGATGGAAAATTTGTTAAAAGGCACAAATCCAAGTTGTGATTTAAATTGATTAATAGTATAGTTTATGCTTGATTTTATAACTTATGATTTAATTGGGCAATATTTATTCACTTGCACAACACACTTTTAATATTTTATTTTCATCTTTTGTCTAATTTGATTTTTGTCTTTAATTATTTATTTATTTTCTTTGTCTAGTTTTATTTTTGTTTCTTTAATTACTTTTTTTTTGCTTGTTTAAGTTTTCTTTTTCTTTTTCTTTTTTTTACAGCTTGTCCTAAACGACAAGTCGTTTTTCCTACACGGAAAAACTACTTGTCATTTGTCTCTGGGATTAAAAACTTCCATCTTCTAAACGACATGTCGTTTTGTCCATAGAAAAAAAACTACATGTCGTATTCCTCGTCTTCAACCTCACGCCTGCATTTTCACGCTGCAGCGTTTCGCCATGCCCGTCCACTTCGAGCCACCACTGTGAGCCATCTCATACATTGCCGCACGTCCACAGAAACACCAAAAGCATGGCAGCACCACTCCACGCAGTAGCACTGCACCTACATGGCACCATGCCCGGCCAACTCCAGTGCCTTGCTGCACCTTCACCGCCAGCAGCAACAGAAGACTCCGGAGACCAAGTCTCCACCGCCCAGTGAAGCCCAGAGCCACGACCAAAGCTCCCAAGCAAGCTACACCTCCACCTCCATCCAGCTGCAGCCACACGCAGTGCACTGCCACCGTAGCAGCACACCATGGCAGTACCTATCCATTTCTGCAACACAACGCCCAGCCAGGCACCACATACACAGCAGCACAAGCGTGAGCTCCTCCTCTGTTTTTCTACCCTAAAAATGAGCATTCCATTCCGTGAACCGTAGCCTCTCCACATAGTAGCGCCATCCTGTGAACTGCAACTCAGCCACCCATGTTCAGCCCTCTTTCAAGCACCTCTACCCTTCCTGAGGAACCATACGCCGATGCTGGACATGGCCAAAAGAACTCGCACGTAAGAGACGGAAGTAACACAACTCATGGAAGACGGACATAGAAGAAAAGAAAATGGATGCAGCAAGTCACGCAGGACCAAAGAAGAAAGCTGGACCGAAAGCAAAAAGAATAAAACGCCAAACATGGACGGAAGATATTGCATCGCTGGAAGAAGAATAAAACAAAATTGCTTTCGGTTATTCTCCCCCAAGCAGAAAAGAAACAAATGAAAAGAAGTCGGGCTTTGCACGCATGACGACGCTCGAAGTGGGACTGTTAGGGACCCCGGTCAAGTCCCTAAACACTATGATCTCCTCGCCTATGTCCTCCTTGTATTGACCGAGTGCCAAGTCCTCTCTTGCTTGGATATGGCGCAACAATGGTAATGATAGCAACTTTGGTATGGTGAGGTTAAGTGTTTAGGCTAGATGAAGTGTATGGAGTGATGAGAAAATTGGCTAAGTGTTGGGGTGGCTAGGTGAAAAGTGGTGCATGGCACTAAGGTGACTTAGGGTTGGTGCCACTTGAGGGTTTAGGTTTAGGGTTTGGTTGTTGGTTTAGGGTTTAGGAGATGGTAGATAGGTTTAGGGTTTGGAGGTGGGTGGCTAGGGCTGCCAAAATATGGAAAAGGGAGATATTTTAGGAAAGATTTCTAAGTGGTAGGAATCTTTATGGAAGAATGAGATTTCGGTTTTGGCTTGTTTAGGCAAGTCAAAAGTTGACTTGAGTTGTTTTAGGAAAGAGAGATTTAAGGAATTGAATGTGATTGACAATTCCTTAAATCAAGGGATTTGATTTGGAAGAGGTCAAGGATGCCAACAAGGTAAAGGTTACCTTAAATAGACTAGGGTTTCGGCTAGGGTTGGTGGGAGTGTGAAGATGGAAAGTATTTTGGGTTGGCTAGGGTTTGATGTTAAATGGTAAGATGCATGGGAGTGGTTAGGAATTGGAAGTTTGACTAAGGCAATGGTTGAATTTCGAATTTGAAGGGATTGGAAGATTTGTGGGATTTGGCTAGGTCAAATGGGGATTGGATGAAGGGTAAATATGGTAGGTGGTCAAATAAGGAAAGTAGGGCAAACACTTGTGGCAGTCGAAATTAGGGTTGAATCGATTGGAAGAGCAATGGGATGAAGAACACTAAGAGCAAAATGATGAACAATCAAGAACAAAGAAAAATACTTGAGCACTTGAATGAAAAAATGAAAATAATCTAACAATTGATTCACAAATTTCACAAGTGTTTAATAAACCTCATATATTGATAAAATAACATGAACAAAGATAAACACAATTTGGATTCACGAATTGCACCAAGTTGTCAGACAAGATAGTTGAATTACTCCAATTCACGAATTGCATGGAATGATCCTCTCTTTGGGATTCATGAATTGCACCCAAAAAGCCCAAGTGCTAAGTACTGATGGTGATCTCTCAAACAATAATTCTCCCTCTAGGGTTTTTACCAAAAGATCCTAATGCAAGAATAAGATGTCCTATTTATAAGCAAAACAAGTTGGAAACCTCCAATAGGTCCCTTTAAAATAAATAAAATAAATAAAGATAGTGGCATGGACCATATGGCCGTGGCATGCATGAGCCAATGGTTCGGCTAAGGTGGTGCATGGGGTTTGAACTTTGGCTTCATTTCATGCTGAAAGTGTCATTTTTGAGGTTGGCTTGACTGTGGCTCAACCTTGGCTTGAGCCAAGGTTCGTTCGACTTCGCTCGAGCAAATACAACCTGAGAGCTCCGCTCGAAACTCGCTCGACCGTCCGCTCGAGCGAGTTTGCAACCTGAGAGCTCCGCTCGACACTCCGCTCGAGCGATATGTGTACATATGGCCAAGGTGCAACTTTAGAGACAATTTTACGTGGGGGTCTAACAGGGACATGGACAGCACGGGCATATGCAACGCAGAGGCTTTTGAAGCCTATATAAGAACTTGTAAATGAACGAAGAAATCATTAGAGTTAGAGGAGAGAAAAGTCAGTTAGTTTTTAGTCGGGGTTTTTTTTTTTTTTTTTTTTTCAGTTCTTAGTTTTGTGTAATTCATTCATCAATTTCAGGAATCAGTTTTAGTCAGTTTTAATTTATAGTTCAGTAAACTTCATTTTTGTAAGTCTTAAATTTCAATCTTGAGTTTGTTTAATGAGTAAATTTTTCAGTCCTCTTTGAGAAATATTGATAGTTCATTTTATTTCAGTTGAGAGTTCATTTTAATTGGAAGTTTAGATTTTTGAGTTGGATAACGCAGTCTCCATTTCCAAACATTAAGTTTATTCCTTACAATTTCTATCCTTACTTAATTTCAAATTTATGTCACTTAATTTACTCGCACTTTTAATTTCCTAGAATTTAAATTTATGTCATTTAATTTCCTCGCACTTTTAATTTACTGCAATTTAACTTACTGTCATTTAATTGCAATTTACTTTTACGTCATTTAATTTTCTTGTTCCTTTAAATTTTAGTTATTTAATTTCTTGCAATTTTAATTTACTGTCATTTTAATTTCTTACTTTTCATCGCCCACTCAAAACCAACAAACATGAATCTAGTCCATGACTAGTAAATTTTCATTTCCTTTGCACTCCTACATTCATTGTACATATCATCATTTTAATTTTTATTCTCTCATTGTAAATATTTTCATCATTTTTCACGAGTTTAATTTTTAGCACTTTTCTTGAGGAGAAGATATAGGAATTTATTCCTAATTATTACGCGACACTCCCCTGCACTTGGGATAGCCTTTGTGCTGCTTATTTTTTAGTGAGTCAAGTTTTTAGCGCCGTTGCCAGGGAAAGATGCTTGTCGTAAATTTAAACTCATGATTTTTTTATTTTATTTTTTATTTGTTGTTCTGCTTATTGAAAAAAAAACATTATCACTTACTACTCAGGTGTTTGAATCTTCTCTTTTCTATTTTGGTCTAATGTTTCATGCATTGTGTGAGAGACAGTTCAAATTGATTGTGTAAAGTTGCATCAAGCACCGATAGTAGTTTACACAACTTAGAGACAGACATCCTTCCTGTCTCCTCTACAAGCGACAACTCTGAAACCGAACAAGCCATGGTTGCACCTGCACCACGCACTCTTACAGAATATTTGCAGCCCACTCGCACCACTACACCTTCATGCATTATGTTACCTAATGATGCACCTAATTTTTCCATAAAGCATGGCATGATGTCAGTAATACCTCAGTTCTACGGGATGGATTCTGAGAGTCCTTATCAACATCTGACAGATTTTGAGTTGGCTTGCACTACTTTCATTAACATAACCAATACTGATGAATACATTAGGCTTCAATTATTCCCTTTCTCTCTAAAGGACAAAGCAAAAATTTGGTTTAATTCTTTGATGCATAATTCTATTGCAAGCTGGTCTGATATGCAGCGTGAATTTCTAAAGAAATTCTTCCCTTTTCAGAGGATTAAATCATTACAAGAGAAAATCAGCCAATTCAACCAAAAGCCTAACGAAGCTTTCCATATCAGCTAGGAAAGGTTTAAGGATTTAATGAACATCTGCCCACATCACGGTTTCGAATCCTGGAGATAGTGAATTATTTTTATACCGGTCTCACTCCAAAATGCAAGCAATTTTTCCAAACCATGTGCAATGGATAATTATTTAGCAAAGAACCTGACGAAACACTATCATTTTTCGACTATCTTGCCGAGAGTGCCCTATAATGGAACACTCGGACTAATCGAGTTTCATTGACCACACAACCATTGATGGCTATTACTGGTAGAGGCAAATATGAGATAAAGGAGGATAGTGATGTTCAAGCCCGAATAGCTGCATTAACTAGAAGATTGGAGGTCATGGAGACGAAAAAAGTAAAGGCCGTAAAAGCCGTAGAGGCATGCTCTTTATGCGCTGATTCAAACCACAAGACTCATGATTGCCCAATCATGCCCGTAATTCAAGAGAATGAGCTTGAACAGATGTAATCAGCTAACTGGGTCAACAGAGCACAAAACCAACCTTTTTCAAATACATATAATCCTGAGTGGAGGAATCATCCAAATTTCTCATGGAGAAATGATCAGCTTGGCCGACCCCCACCATCTTCTCACTAACCATTTCATCAGGCTACTCCCCAGCTCCAACAGCAACCATATCAGACTCCTCAAAGCTATCCTTTTGTAGCACCTCCAGGATTTCAGCCTCATGTAGCTGCACAGAGTTCTCAGACACAACCACCTGCAAAAAAGTCTCTAGATGACAGTATGGCACAGATGGCCAATACACTTCAGCAATTCATGCAGATCCAAGCTACCACAAACAATTAAAACACTTAGGCCATAAATGAATTGCGAGGCACCATAAATAAGATGAACATAACACTAAGCACTCTGGAGAATGGGAAGTTTCCAGCACAGCCTCAACTCAATCCTCAAGTGTACCGGTAACAACCACAACTGGTACATAATGTCTCAAGGGATGTTATTGAGACAACAAAGGTTGTTCTTACTTTGAGAAGTGGAAAAGAAGTCCCCCAATCGGAGATGACTATAGATCAACCGGAAGCTACTCCTACACCTGTAGATGTAACGGAGCCTGAAGAAGCTGAAAAAAGAACCAAAGGTGGTGAGACCGGAGTCGAAAGAGCCTGTAATTGCAGAGACTGAATCAAGTAAGGGGCACCAACCTGTGGTTCCCTATCCTCAAAGATTATCAGTTGGCCAAAAGAATAAATACCACTCTGAGATCCATGAAATCTTCAAACAAGTGAAGATTAATATTCCACTCTTGGAAGCCATACAACAGGTTTTTTCATATGCAAAATTTTTGAAGGACTTATGCACGGTGAAGAGGAAGCTGAAAGTTAAAAAGAAAGCCTTCCTAACAGAGCAAGTCAGTGCATTGATACTGAACGAGACTCCTCAATTATGATCGGTGAGTCACGCATTGGGAGAGCTCTACTTAATTTGGGAAGTAGTGTGAACTTGCTACCGTTCTCAGTCTATGAGCAGCTGGGCCCGGGGGAGTTGAAAAAGACCTCTATCATACTACAGTTGACTGATAAATCAATCAAGGTGCCGAGAGGTATTGTTGAGGATGTGCTGGTCCAGGTAGACAAATTTTACTACCCAATGGATTTTGTAGTTCTTGATATGCAACAACTGGCATCCACTATTTACCAAACTCCTGTCATCCTTGGAAGACCATTTCTAGCTACATCAAATGCTTTGATTAATTGCAGAAGTGGAGTTCTGAAACTTACTTTTGGAAACATGGCACTTGAGTTGAATGTTTTCAACGCTTGTAAGATGCCAGCACATTTTGATGATACAAGTTATTTGAATGCTGTAGAGGGTTTGATACCAACAGAATTTATTTCTCGACTTTTCCCTTCTCTGATGATGATTCCATTTTTCAGACACCTAAATTTTTACTTGATGAAAAAACTGACCATATTGAAGAAAATATTCTTGAATTTTTGAACTATTTTGTAGATTCTTCTTTACCACTTGAAGTACAATTTGCAGGTGCAAAATGGATACCCCATGTAATATCCCATATTTTAGTGTAATTTTATTGAAGGATTATTTTAATTAATTTAAGGATTTGTTCTTTTGGTTTAAAATTAAGGAAATTTTATTATATTATTTTTATAATATTCTTAAGTTGAGAAAGAATATTTTTAATGGGCTTCCCTAATATTATTTACTGTTTTATATTTAAAGTGATCTTTAATTTAAATTGGTTTGTTTTTTGGCTTTAAAATTATTATTATTTTAATTAAGCATTTTACTGTGTTTGAATTATTTTATTTAGCTTGCAGTTTTAAAATCCTTTTCTTTGGATCATTTTTGGGACCTCAAGATGTGAGGGCTAGACCTCATTTCTTTTCCCTCCATTTTCTTTTTCTTCTTTTCTTTCCTTTCTTCCCGTTCATTTCCGCGTAGCCTTTCTCTCTCCCACTCGATTTTCTCTCTCCCCTCTCTCCTCGCCGTTCAGCTTTTCTTCTCCAGCCACCGCCTCCGGCACCATCAGACTCCCCAGCCACTGGCGACCAACCCCCTCCAATCTCAGACCACCCCTCGCCGCCGCAAGCTGTGCGAAGCCGTGGGCTTCTCTTCGTCCCATCGCCGCCGTCCGGCCACCATTGGCCACCATTTCTTCACCAAATCATCACCGGCCCTCTAGCAACCCAATGGACCAAACCCCAATCCCGATCCATCACCGGTGAAGCCTAGCCGAGCTCGATTTCACATTTTCGACCTTAAACCGCCGTTTCGACCGCCACCCACGGCCAAAGGCCACCACCATTAGCTTCACCGATCTTCCTAGACCCTACCCTACCATTCCCTAGTCTTCATTTGACCCCATGTAAATTTGGGTATACTGTGTATTTCGGCCACAGTGTTTTTACACTGTGGAGTTGCTTTTTTGGCGCTTCCAGCTCCTCCGTGATCCTCCTAAATTTATTTTAAAGCGCTGTAAGTATTTCTCCAAATAAATTTTGAGATTTAAATATATTTTTGCATTAACATATTTTACTATGTTCTGGTTGGTTTCCAGATTGAATCCGAGGAGAATTTAAGGGTGGATGGATTTGAGGACGAAGTATTTGTGTGTTGGTTATGTTGTGATCTGGTTGGTTGTTGGATATGGTTGTTGTGGTTTGGTACATTGCATATTGCACGCATATTCATGTTTGTAAAATGAAAATTAGGTTTTCACGTAATTGCATTCATGATCATGTGGATATTTTGAAAATTGAGTTTTCATGTGGAATGAATTTTTGGGTGCATGTGTATCAAGACCCCAAGCCGAGATGGGGCATTAACTAGATGGAGCTCCTCTGGTCACTCAGGAGCGGAATATGCTGAGTGACGTCCCCTGGGTTGTCGCTGGGCGACAACGGGATCAGACAAGTTACGTGCTGACTTCGTGGCCCTTCTGCTGGCGCGGGCTAGAAGATGACTTGGCCACGAACGCACTGGGTGCGGAACTAGGCATCGCTCGTTATACAGCCAGGACATGCGGATGGTCCATAGGAGAGACCATGGTGCATATGGATTAATGGAAAGATGGATAATAGCTGTTTTCTAGGAAAATAGCGTGAGTATGATTTTTGTATATCATTTTCTGAAAAAATGATGGATATTGGTTTTGGGCCATTTTCTGAGAAAATGGTGGAAATGTTTTGATGGAAATAGTTTGGGCCAAATGGGATTTTTAGCGTGTGTTGGATTTCATACATATTGCATCATATGCATGCATGGTTAGTTGCTTTAATATGTTTTTATCTCAGGATTGGTTGGGTTATAACTTACCTGTGGTACCATTTAATGTGTTATGGGCTGAGTACTATGCAGAGCAGACGAGCTCATGGATCGAGATCAAAATGAAGGAGTAAGGCAGCTTGCATGAGCAGTACCTGAAGCCTCAGAGTGATAGTTAGGAATAAACGAAACACACCGTTTTGTTAAGTAGTAGTTGAATTCATTGTAACGGATTGGGATTATGTCGTTTAGTGGTAATTGAGAATAAATAGAACGGTATCGTTCCGTAGCTGTCGTTTGGATCGTTAGATAGTTGAACTAGTTATAAGCTTGTGTAGTTTACGTAACAGAATTCATGTAACTGATAATTCATCTATAAAAGGCAGCCGATAGTTGGGAATGAGGCCAACTTTGGAATCCAGTGTTAATCACGTCTCCTTCCTTCTCTCTCTATTTCTTGATTCTTCTTCTGGAGGCCTGACTCCCTCGAAGTAGTCACAGTTACCCGATTATTCAACATTAGTTCAAGGTCCACTACAATTGGTATCAGTTGTCAGCAATGGCAGAAGGAACGAGGTCATATGCACAGATCGTTGATTCTGTGAACTTACTTCGACAACAACAGGAAAGGCAACAGAAACAACTCGAAGATGCTATCGCGGTCCTGGCTCAGCAGCAAGAAATGACGAGATTTGAAAGAGAAATTCAAGATAAGAAATTTAATGAATTACTGCAGCAGATTTCAAAGCTTTCGTGCAGTCCTCACTTGGAAGATAATGCACAGCATACAAGAGATGGACGAGATTTTCGTCAACCACAAGACGGCGAAACAGATGATGGTACGAGAGAAGTTTGTTACAGAAACAATGGTGACAGATCCAATATGAGGTCAATTAAGCTGGATTTTCCAAGATTTGGTGGAAAAGATCCTACAGCTTGGATCTATCGAGCAAATCAATATTTTTTATATCATCAGGTGCCTCCTGGCCAGAGGATCTTTTTGGCTTCATTTCATATGGATAATGATGCGTTAGTGTGGTTCCAGGATGCAAGTGAATTTGGAATTTTTCATTCTTGGGAGGAATTCACGCAAGCAGTGCAGGTTCGCTTTGGTTCATCTGCCTATGATGATCCTATGGAAGCGTTAACAATCTTAAAGCAGGTTCATTCTGTTACTGCTTATAAAACTGATTTTGAATTAATTTCCAATCGGATTAAAGGCATTTCTGAGAGAAACAAATTAAGCTGTTTTTTAAGTGGCTTAAAAGATGAAGTTAGATTGCCTATCCGCATGTTAAATCCTTCTTCCTTGAATGATGCCTTTGGATTAGCAAAAATCCAAGAGCAATATGTTTGGAGTACAAAGAGGTCATGGAGAAGTAATGCTGGTGATTCTCAACAAATTAATGTGGGATCTTCTGTTTTGGGAACCCCTAAGGTGCCTACGGTTAGGCTGCCTTATCAAAAAATCAATGACTCTCAAATGCAGGAAAGAAGAAAGAAAGGATTGTGCTACTTTTGTGATGAGAAGTGGCAACCTGGCCATAAGTGCAGTAAACCGAAAGTTTATGTGTTAGATGGCATGGAGGTGGATGAGTGTAGTAGTGATACAAATGAGAAAGAATTAATTGTGGAAGAAATACATGAGGAACCTGAATCTGCAGACATAGCTTCCATTTCCTTACAAGCTATGGTAGGATCTTCAAGCACTAAAACTATGCGAGTGTTGGGGCAGATCAACAAGAAGAAGGTAGTGATATTAATTGATTCTGGTAGTACACAAAATTTTGTGGCTACTGCACTGATGAACAAATGTGGTTTAGAAGTGCACCAAGGGCAGTCCATGCAAGTTAGGGTGGCTAATGGTGACATTTTGAGTAGTGATGGTAAAACTATTGGAGTTGGCATCCAAATTCAGGGCACTAGATTTGTTGTTGATTTCTTTTCATTACCTTTGGGAGGCTGTGATGTCGTTTTAGGAGTTAGTTGGCTGTCATCCTTGGGGCCAATACTTTGGGATTTCACAGAGTTGAAAATGCAGTTTGATTACCATGAAAAGAGAATCTGTTTTAAAGGCCTCACGTCCTCGACTACTTGTTTAATTGATGATGAAGAGATTAATATGCTTTCTAAAGTAGGCTCCAAAGGGATTTGGTTGCAGCTTATGCAGATGGAAGGCACACAAACTCAGAATGTTCCTAGTCCAGAAATACAGCAGTTGCTGCAGCAATTTGGAAAGGTTTTCGAAGAACCTACTACTTTACCTCCTTATAGAGCCCGAGATCACCAAATTAACCTGAAGAAGGATGCTGTCCCTGTGAGTGTTCGACCCTACAGGTATCCTTATTTCCAAAAAAATGAAACAGAGAAGATTGTTTCTGAGTTGCTCAAGTCCGGTGTGATCAAACCCAGTCAGTCACCATTTTCATATCTTGTGCTACTAGTAAGGAAATCTGATGGTTCATGGCGAATGTGCATCGATTATAGGGTGCTTAATGAGGCCACTGTCAAGGACAAGTATCCAATACCAGTTGTTGATGAGTTATTGGATGAGCTTTTTGGCTCAACAGTTTTTTCCAAATTAGATTTGAGATCTGGCTATCATCAGATTCGAATGAGGGATGAGGATATTCAAAAGACTGCATTTCGAACTCATGAAGGGCATTATGAATTTCTTGTTATGCCCTTTGGCCTTACAAATGCCCCTTCAACATTTCAAGCCTTGATGAATGAGGTTTTCAAACCCTTCCTTAGACAGTTTGTCATAGTTTTTTTTTATGACATTCTGGTCTATAGTAAGAACATGGCAGCACATCTAACTCATTTGGCTACTGTTTTGAAAACCTTGGAGGCCAATCAGTTATTTGCAAAGAGATCCAAATGCCATTTTGCTTGTTCAGAAATTGAATACCTCGGCCATTTAATTTCTAAAGAAGGAGTGCGAGCTGATCCGAGAAAGTTGGAGGCAATGTTATCTTGGCCAATTCCAAAAACTCTTAGAGCATTAAGAGGGTTTTTGGGATTAACGGGTTACTATAGAAAATTTATTCGAGGTTATGGACAAATAGCAGCACCATTAACTCTTTTGTTAAAGAAGGACAGCTTTCATTGGTCTGAGGCAGCAACTCATGCTTTTGAAAACTTGAAGCTGGCTGTCACGAGTCCTCCTGTTTTATGCCTACCTGACTTTAATAAGCAGTTTGTGGTGGAATGTGATGCTTGTGGAGTGGGAGTAGGTGCTGTCTTGATGCAAGATCAAAGGCCGTTGGCTTTTCTAAGTCAAGCTCTCAAAGGGAAAAATTTGCTGCGTTCCACTTATGAAAAGGAGCTGTTGGCACTTGTTATGGCTGTCAAGAAGTGGAGACCTTACTTGTTAGGAACTGCTTTTGTTATTAGAACTGATCATCACAGTTTAAAGTATCTCCTGGAACAAAAGATAGGAACCGATGCTCAACAGAGGTGGATTTCTAAGTTGTTAGGCTATGAATTTACCATTGAGTACAAAAAGGGAATTGAGAACAGAGCAGCAGATGCTTTGTCAAGAAAAGAAGCATCAGTTGACACCACATTGATGACTGCTATCTCATTTCCAACTCCTGTATGGTTGGAGGAAGTAAGGCTAGCTTATGCTTCAGATCAGACAGCACAGGAACAATTGGCAACATTGCAGGGAAGTCACTCCCCTTCCTCTTCTGTTTTTTCTCTTAGACATGGGTTATTATTTCGAAAAGGCCGAATTTATATACCTAACAATCCAAAGTTAAAGCTCAAAATTTTGAACTATGTGCATGCTAGCCCCTCTGCTGGACACTCTGGATTCCATAAGTCATTGCATCGTGCTAGGCAAGACTTTTACTGGCCTGGCCTTAAACATGAGGTGAAGCAGTACATACGGGAGTGTGATCTCTGCCAGAGGAATAAGGTGGAACATGCATACCCTGCTGGTCTTTTACAACCTCTCCCTATACCTGCAAATACATGGACAGATTTGTCCATGGATTTTATTGAGGGACTACCAATCTCTAGAGGATTTTCTGTCATCATGGTGGTGGTTGACAGGTTATCCAAATCTGCTCATTTTATGGCTCTAAAACATCCATTTACAGCATCCAAGGTGGCAGCACTATTTTTTGACCATGTGTTTAAGTTGCATAGTATGCCTCAGAACATTGTCTCGGATAGGGGGGCAACTTTTACTAGTTCCTTTTGGAAGGAACTCTTTCGACTCCAAGGAGTGACACTTTCCTACTCATCTGCATACCATCCTCAGAGTGATGGCCAAACCGAGGCAGTAAATAAATGCATTGAACATTTTTTGAGGAGTTTTTCAGGGGACAGACCAAGGCTATGGTTTGATTGGTTGACCCTGGCCGAATGGTGGTATAATTCCACCCCTCACACTTCAACTAAGATGACTCCTTTTGAGGTGGTGTATGGTAGACCTCCAATCAAGTTACAATCTTATGTTCCGGGTTTGACTGCTAATCAATCAGTTGATGAGGTATTAAAAACTAGAGATCAGATCATTTCCACCCTTAAGAATAATCTGACTAGTGCTCAAGAAAGGATGAAATTCCAAGCTGACAAGAAGAGAACTGAAAGAGAGTTTGCTGTGGGGGATTGGGTTTATTTAAGATTGCAGCCTTATAGGCAACAATCCTTGGTGGCCAGAAGAAATTTCAAGCTTTCCCCTCGTTTCTTTGGACCCTTTCAGATTCTTCAAAGGGTTGGACAGGTTGCTTATAAACTGGAATTACCATCCACCAGTTCGATTCATCCCGTTTTTCACATTTCTTGTCTTAAGAAAAAATTGGGTCAACACCATTCTCCTTTGTCTTCCTTGCCTCCAGTGGATTTACAAGGTGAATTAGCTCCTGAACCTGAGGCCATTTTGCAGCGTAGAATGAGACAGGTCCATAATAGAGCCGTAGTTGAGGTGCTGGTTCAATGGACAGGGACTGCTGTTGAAGATGCAACGTGGGAATCTTATTGGTCTTTACGTAACAGGTTTCCTCACCTTGTGGGCAAGGTGCTTTAAAGGGGGAGAGTATGTTACGGGCTGAGTACTATGCAGAGCAGACGAGCTCATGGATCGAGATCAGAATGAAGGAGTAAGGCAGCTTGCATGAGCAGTACCTGAAGCCTCAGAGTGATAGTTAGGAATAAACGAAACACACCGTTTTGTTAAGTAGTAGTTGAATTCATTGTAACGGATTGGGATTATGTCGTTTAGTGGTAATTGAGAATAAATAGAACGGTATCGTTCCGTAGCTGTCGTTTGGATCGTTAGATAGTTGAACTAGTTATAAGCTTGTGTAGTTTACGTAACAGAATTCATGTAACTGATAATTCATCTATAAAAGGCAGCCAATAGTTGGGAATGAGGCCAACTTCGGAATCCAGTGTTAATCACGTCTCCTTCCTTCTCTCTCTATTTCTTGATTCTTCTTCTAGAGGCCTGACTCCCTCGAAGTAGTCACAGTTACCCGATTATTCAACATTAGTTCAAGGTCCACTACATAATGGTACTGCAGATTTTGTTGATGATGATGCAGATACCAAGCCTGAGGATTTGGCTCCGTCGAAGGAGTGATCTGGGATCACTCGTGTTATACTTTTATTTTCAGACTTGTATTATTTTATGAGACTTTGGCTTTTATTTTAAGAGGTTTGTATTTGGTTATCTGTATTAAACTAAAATTCTGGTATTAGTGACTTATTTATTATTATCCGCTGCGTATTTTATTGTGCACTATTTACTGATTGTACACACTTGGCACTTGTTGTTGGAATACGTGACTGTGTTGTTATCATCCTGATGTCACAATTCTTGAGGTTTTTTGTACATGGGAGTCAGGGCGTCACACCCCAATTTGAAACTCTACCACCACCAGGCATACTTAAATCTTCAGAAGAAGAAATTCCCCAGTTGGAACTAAAACCATTTCCTCAAGATTTAAGGTATGTTTTTCTTGGTCCTGAAGAATGCACTTTTTCTGTGGTGATCTCCTCGAAGTTAAATCAAAAGGAAGAAGCCCAGTTGATTGAAGTATTAAGAAAGCATTGAGGTGCAATTGGTTGGACAATAGCCGACATCAAAGGTATTGATGCTGCTATTTGTAACCATAGAATACATCTTGAAGATGATGCTAGGCAAGTTCGTGATATTCAACGTAGACTCAATCCTACCATGAAGGAAGTTGTCAAAAAGGAAGTGCTCAAGCTGCTCGCAGTGGGTATCATTTACCCCATCTCAGACAGTAAGTGGGTAAGTCCAACTCAAGTGATTCCAAAAAAATCTGGTTTAACCGCTGTCAAAAATGAGAAAAATGAGAAAAATGAATTGATTCCAACTAGAATGGTCACTGGCTAGAGGATGTGCATTGATTATAGAAAACTTAATTCAGCCAGTAGGAAAGATCATTTTCCTCTACCATTTTTGGATCAAATTTTAGAACGTGTGGCTGGTAATGCATTTTACTATTTCTTGGATAGATTCTCTGGTTATTACCAAATTGCTGTAGCACCTGAGGACCAGGAGAAGACCACATTCACCTGTCCTTTTAGCGCTTTTGCTTTTACCAGAATGCCTTTTGGTTTGTGTAATGCTCCAGCCATTTTTCAGAGGTGCATGATGAGTATTTTTTCTGACATGATTGAGGATATTTGTGAAATATTCATAAATGATTTCTCTGTTTTTGAAAAATCTTTTGAGAATTGTCTACATAATCTTACTTGTGTTCTTCAAAGATGCGAAGAAAAAAAACCTTTTGCTTAATTGGGAGAAATGCCAATTTATAGTTACTTATGGCATTGTTTTAGGTCATATTCTTTCTTCTGAAGGTATAAAGGTCGATAAGGCAAAAACTAAATTAATATCTAAATTTTCTATCCCTAGGACAGTTAAAGATATTCGTTCCTTTCTTGGCCATGCTGGTTTTTATAGGCGATTTATTCAGGGGTTCAGTTCTATTGCAAAACCTTTGTGCACTCTTTTACAAAATGATGTTGAATTTGTTTGGTCCAATGAGTGCCAAAAAGCTTTTGATACCCTTAAAGAATCGCTTACCACTGCTCTCATTATGCAACCTCCATAATGGGACCTTCCCTTTGAAATCATGACTGATGCAAGTGACTATGCCTTAGGAGATGTTTTGGGCCAGCGTGTGAATAACATGCCTTCTGTGATTTACTATGCCAGCAGAACTTTGAATGATACCCAGAAAAACTATACCACTACTAAAAAAGAATTGCTTGTAGTGGTTTTTGCACTTGATAAATTTCGAGCTTACATTCTTGGTTCCCATGTTACTATTTTCACTGACCACTCTGCTCTTAAGTATTTGTTGGCTAAGAAAGATGCAAAACCAAGCTTGATCTACTGGATTTTACTACTTCAAGAGTTCAACATCACCATTAAGGACAAGAAATGAGTTGAAAATGTGGTGGCTAACCATCTCTCCAGAATGTCACCATCCTTCGCTTCAAAAGTCACCCTTCCTCTTGATGATAGTTTTCCGGATGAGCAACTATTTGTGGTTCACAAAGCTCCCTAGTTTGCTGACATAGTCAACTATTTGGTGACTGAGAAAATGCCCTCTGAATGGTCCATCCAAGATAAGCGCCGATTCCTCTCAGAGGTAAGACATTTTTACTTTGATGATCCATACCTTTTTAAATATTGTTCTGACCAATTAATTCAAAGATGCATTCCTCATGATGAGTTTTCTTCTGTTTTGAGATTTTGTCATATGGGTGCATGTGGTGGTCGTTTTTCTGCAAAGAAAACTGTTGCTAAAATTTTGCAAAGCGGTTTCTACTGGCCTTCAATGTTTAAAGATGCTTACAGTTTTTGTAAGGCTTGTGAGCCTTGTCAAAAATTGGGATCCATTAGTAAAAGAGACATGATGCCTCTTTCCCCTATTCTCACTTTAGAAATTTTTGACTGTTGGGGAATAGATTTCACGGGACCTTTTCTAGTTTCCTTTGGAAACAGACATATTTTATTGGCTGTGGATTATGTTTCAAAATGAGTGGAGGCCGTCGCTTGCAAAACAAATGACCATCGTGTTGTCCTAAAATTTTTGCAATCTCTGTTTGCTCGCTTTGGCATGTCCAAAGTTATCATTAGTTATGGGGGTTCTCTATTTTGCAACAAACCATTTTCTACACTCATGAAGAAATATGGTATCATACACCGAGTTTCTTCCCCTTATCACCCCCAAACAAATGGACAAGCTGAATTGGCAAACAGAGAAATTATAATCATTTTGGAGAAAACTATCAATCCTAATAGGAAAGACTGGTCAGTTAAGCTTCTTGATGCTGTGTGGGCTTATAGGACAGCTTTTGAAACTAATCTAGGGATGTCCCCTTATCGATTAATTTATGGTAAAGCTTGTCATTTACCTGCTGATATTCAACATCGAGCTCTTTGGGCGATAAAACATGTTAACATGCCACTTAATGAAGCTTCAGGGTTGAGAAAATTACATATCAGCGAATTGGATGAAGCGCATCGGAATGCTTATGACAACGCCCAACTGACAAAAGAAAGAATGAAAAGTTTGCATGATAAAAAGATTCATTCCAAGCAATTCACAATCGGCCAGGAAGTACTTCTTTACAGCTCTCGTTTACATATTTTTCTTGGTATATTGAAATCTTGTTGGAATGGTCTCTATATTATAACAAAAATTCATTCTCATGGGGCGGTGGACATTCAGAATCCTAATAATGAAGGTACCCCCTTCATTGTCAATGGTCAAAGCCTTAAAAATTTTATTCCAATGTATGATCTAGGTGAAACTCTTGTTGTCCAGACACCTTGTGATTTTTGAGTGCTGTTTATTTGTTTATTTATTTATATTTATTTCTTGTGTTGTGTAGTTGTTTAGTTACTTCTCTTTTGCGTTGTTTTCTCTTTACATTGATTTTCTTCTCCGTTAAGCAGTGAGGACACTACATTGTTCAGTTGGGGGGGAGAGAATTGCATTATGTAAAGGCGAGCCTGCATTTGTTTCTCCACTATGCAACTCTAAAAATGATGAAACCAAAAGAAAAATTTACGTCAGTGTTCAGGATTTCATGCATGATGAAGTGATACTGACACGCGATAGCACAATGATCGCAAGTGTTCGCTTTGGTAGAGTAGTTATCTTGCCTGTTATCCCATTTGTTTAGCGGTGTTTTCTTTAAGGATATTGAGTCTTAGAAAACCTGTTTTTGAATGAGTCCTTTCTTTTTTCTGCTTTTGTTTCATTAAAAAAAAAAAAAAGAAAGAAAGAAAGAAAGAAAAAGAAGAGAAAATTTGTTATGACTTGAATACTCAAGACTAATTTTATAGAGTTGGAGATGAGAACAAAACAAGTTTATTTAAAAAAATACTAATAAATAAATTAACTGCATACCGTCCTTATGTTTCTCGTAACCGCTGGACCTCTGCTGTTAATTGCTAATAGTTGCTTATTATTTGTTCTTTCTCTTGTTCCAGCACCGTTATTCGTGGTTGTAGGTTTTGAGCATACAAGTCTACACATTTTTTTAACTGCTTATTTTCTTGTTTTAATATTTTATTTTATTTTACTTTTATTAGAAAATCTTTGCTGAAACTTAGAAATTTGAATTTTAAGTTCATCTACCTCTTTCACTCTTGACAGTAATCTCCCAGACAAGGTTGTAATAGAAGCAGCATATTGGGCACCGAGCATTCTGGATCCTGAAACCACCTCAGCATCAGACCGGGTAGAAAAATGTATATGTGTTCCCTTCATGGCATTAAAGGCATCAGGACAGAAGACAAATGGTTGTGGTGTAACAGGTACCTGATTCAAATCTGGGATATCATTAAGAGAGTGTTGCTTAGCCATTTAAGAGAATGAAAGAAGTTGCGAGGATTGAAAGAAATTTGAGAAATGCTGAGGACTTGTTCTATATTTCAAATGGTGAATATGGCCCCTTATATAGAGACCCCTGCAAAAACTAACCTCAACCTCAATGCCATAAAGCGGGGCAGAGCTCAAGGCTCTGAAACGCTGTCAGTCTAACCTTACGGCTCGAGACTCTAAAACACTATCAATCTAACCTTACAGCTCGAGGCTCTGAAACGATGTCAGTCTAACCTTACAGCTCGATGCCATAAAGCACGACAGAGCTCGAGGCTCTGAAACGCTGTCAGTCTAACCTTACAGCTTGAATCTGGGAACCAAGATTCCTTAATTTTCGACTATTGGATGAGAAATTTTCACATGAAATTGTTTTTCACCCCAAGCATTTCTCACTTGTCCAGGAAGTTCTTCTTTAATTCTTTTGTACATATTTGAAATTTGTTTCTATTATTGCATCTTGTTGTTTATTTTGTGTTGTTTCTTTTATTGCCTCTCTTTGTTTAGTTTATGTGTTGTTGTTTGTTTATTTTTTACATGTGTATAATGAATTACATGATTGTTTATTTTCTATGTTGTTGTTTGTTGATTGCTTCTATTTCTTTATTTTCTGTGTTAGTTTTTCTTTTATTACTCATCTTTTCTTTATTAGTGTGTGTGCACTGGATTACACAATTTTTACCTTAATGTGATATGCACTGTTATACACATCATTGACACACTCCATTTCTATCAATTTTTTTTTAAAAAAAAAATTGAGCATCTTGGTGGTGTAGTTGAGCAGAATTATTTTATGAAGGTTTATTTTCAACCCTCAGCATAGAACATAATTCATGATGCATCATATTTTGTTTGATGTGTGACTTGAAACACCAAGATGCTATATTTATTGAGATAGACTTGGCATGATTTATATATAATGAAGGAAAAATCTTAAAGAATATTTTACACATGCTTACACTTGTAGTGTTCTTTATTACTGTTCATTGATTTAACACTGGAGAAGTAAACTGCAGGACTACCGAGCCTTTTGAAAAAAAAAAAAAAGAAGAAGCATGGATCTGCCTCAATGGTAAGGGCGAACTTGGGAATATGTGGGTTAGGCGCACGGTCCTAGGTTCGATTCCCCACTGTTCGAATCCATTTGAAAAAAAAAAAAACAAAACAAAACAAAACAAAAATAAAGGATGAAGCGGTGAACTTTCCTAAGTAAAGGGCTAGAAACTGTTACCCAAACTTTGGGGGTTGAGTGTTCAACCTTTAAACAGAGTTTGCGTGAAAACTGCTAGTCCCTTGGCCTTTGAGGTAGTTAGAATCAGAAATGATTAATCTTAAGGTTGAAAAATCCTATGACGAACCATGACTAGTAATGAAGAACAATTTAGCTACACATCTGAGTTCTAATATTTTTTTTCCCAAATCTTAAGGAAAGACTGTTAAGACAGTCTTGGTGAATATAACCCCTGGGAGTTGATAGTCATGTGTTGCATTTTGTGAGAATTCATTACTGTATTTGATTGCTTTTATTTGGATTTCGAGCTTTATGCAATATTTATCTCAATTAATTTTTATTATTTTGCTCAAAAACTAGCAAAATACTAGTTAAGGGGTGTGATTGAGCTGCACTATTGCATATTTTATACATTTAAAATCAATATCTTTTTAATTTTTTTATTATTTTATCATTGATTTTAGATGAAAAAATTGTTAAAATGCATAAATCCAAGTTGTGATTTAAATTGATTAATAGCATAGTTTATGCTTGATTTTATAACTTGTGATTTAATTAGGCAATATTTATTCACTTGCACAACATACTTTTAATATTTTATTTTCATCTTTTGTCTAATTTTATTTTTGTTTTTAATTATTTATTTATTTTCTTTGTCTAGTTTTATTTTTGTTTCTTTAATTACTTTTTTTTTCTTGTATAAGTTTTATTTTTAATTTCCTTTTTTTTTTTTTACAGCTTGTCCTAAAACTACTTGTCGTTTGTCTCTGGGATTAACAACTTCCCTCTTCTAAACGACGTGTCGTTTTTTCTATAGAAAAAAAAACTACGTGGCGTGTTCCTCGTCTTCAACCTCACGCCTGCATCTTCACGCTGCAGTGCTCCGCCGTGCCCAGCCACTTCAAGCCACCACCGTGAGCCATCTCATACATTGTCGCACGTCCATAGAAACACCAAGAGCACGGCAGCACCACTCCACGCAGCAGCACTGCACCTACATGGCACCATGCCCGGCCAACTCCAGCGCCTTGCATGCACCATCACCATGCACGTCCTGCAACGAAGCACCTTCACCGCCAACAGCAACAGAAGACTCTGGAGACCAAGTCTCCACCACCCAGTGAAGCCCAGAGCCACAACCGAAGCTCCAATGCAAACTACACCTCCACCTCCATGCAGCCGCAGCCACACGTAGTGCACTGCCATCGTAGCAGCACAACTATGGCAGTACCTATCCATTTCTGCAACACAATGCCTAGCCCGGCACCACATACACAGCAGCACAACCATGAGCTCCTCCTCTGTTTTTCTACCCTAAAACAAAGCATTCCATTCCATGAACCGTAGCCTCTCTGCACAGTAGCACCATCCTGCGAACTGCAACTCAGCCACCCATGTTCAGCCATCTTTCAAGCACCTCTGCCCTTCCTGAGGAACCACACTCCGACGCTGGACATGGCCAAAAGAACTCGCACGCAAGAGACGGAAGTAACTCAACTCATGGAAGACGGACACAGAAGAAAAGAAAATGGATGCAGCAAGTCACGCGGGACCAAAGAAGAAAGCTAGACTGAAAGCAAAAAGAATAAAACGCCAGACACGGACGGAAGATATTGCATCGCTGGAAGAAGAATAAAACAAAATTGCTTTCGATTGTTCTCCCCCAAGCAGAAAAGAAACAAATGAAAAGAATGTCGGGCTTTGCACACACGACGATGCTCGACGTAGGACATGGACAGCACGGGCGTATGCAACGCAGAGGCTTTTGAAGCCTATATAAGAACTTGTAAATGGACGGAGAAATCATTAGAGTTAGAGTAGAGAATAATCAGTTAGTTTTTAGTCGGTTTTATTTTTTGTTCAGTTGTTAGTTTTGTGTAATTCATTCATCAATTTCAAGAATAAGTTTTAGTCAATTTTAATTTATAGTTTAGTAAACTTCATTTTTGTAAGTCTTAAATTTCAATCTTGAGTTTATTTAAAGAGTAAATTTTTCAGCCCTCTTTGAGAAATGTTGAGAGTTCATTTTAATTGGAAGTTTAGATTTTTGAGTTGGAGAACACAGTCTCCATTTCCAAACATCAAATTTATTCCTTACATTGGAAATTCAGATTTTTGGGTTAGAGAACGCAGTCTCCATTTCCAAACATCAAGTTTATTCCTTACAATTCATGTCCTTACTTAATTTCAAATTTATGTCATTTAATTTATTCGCACTTTTAATTTCCTATAATTTAAATTTATGTCATTTAATTTCCTCGCACTTTTAATTTCCTGCAATTTAAATTACTGTCATTTACTTTTCCTGCACCTTTAATTTATGCAATTTACTTTTATGTCATTTAATTTTCTTGTTCCTTTAAATTTCAGTTATTTAATTTCTTGCAATTTTAATTTACTATCTTGCATTTTAATTTCTTACTTTTCATCGCCCACTCAAAACCAACAAACATGAATCTAGTCCATGACTAGTAAATTTTCATTTCCATTGCACTCCTACATTCATTGTACATATCACCATTTTAATTTTTATTCTCTTATTGTAAATATTTTCATCATTTTTCACGAATTTGATTTTTAAGCACTTTTCCTAAAGAGACAATTTAAGAATTTATTACTAATTATTACACGACACTCTCCTGTACTTGGGATAGCCTTTGTGCTGCTCATTTTTTAGTGAGTCAAGGGCTTAATATTTTCTTACCCTTGTCTATGACGTCACTCTAGTTGACCTTGGTTGAACCGAACTCAAGTGGTAATACTTTAAAATTATGCTCAAACACATCCAAAACCTGCATAAATTCATTGACATGGTCATCACTTGGGAATACATGCGTCGCTAATTTCAGACATCTTTTAACCACAACATCATACCTTCGTCCGTACGCATTATCCCGCAAGCCATCATAGCTACTTTTGACAAGTGTGTATCTCTTCTTTAAGTCTTTCATCCACCGATCCAAGATGTACCTCTCTGGCAACACGTGAATCTTCTTCATTTGACAAACTTTAAATACATGCCTACAAATAATGTCCCCCATCTCAAACAATGCACACGTGCATTTGATATCACATTCCTACTTGTTGTAGTAAACAATGTATTGGACTGTTTTAACATGGTTATCCATGAAAATTTTATCTAAAAAATCGAAGGTGGAAATACAACCATGTTTACTAATAAGTATGCAGCTACAACAAATCATCCCACACACCTCCCTTTGGACTTCTTTGAACTTAGCATTTGTAGACACGGTTTAAAAATGCTTCTAAATGTTGAATAGGGATACACATGGGATGGTTTGGTTGCACGAATTGAAATCAGTTTTCATCTCTACTTCCACCTTCTTCCTTAGAGTATTGTCAAATTGACCGATAACTTCCTTTAACGTTGTACCAGAATGCACATATCCGTCGAAAAAAGCATTCATGCTTACAGACTGCTATGTAGTGCTCATACTAGCCCAAAATACACCCTTCAAATAAACTGGTACCCAAATGATCTCTCGGTATATAACCATTGCAACCAAACACTATCACCAAGGTCATATTTCTAAATTAGTTCCCCCTACTTGACATCAAATTCTGCATAGATATGTGAATCATATGGGGCACTCTGAATGACAATCTTCAACCCTGTGTAGAATTGGGAGTGGGATCCCAATTTTTCGAGCAGTTTCCGCATGATATGTCATAGACAATATCTATGGCGAGTTTTTGGGAATACCATTGGAATGACACTCTTTATTATCCAGTCTTGGTCTATTATGATTGCTTTTGGAGTCTGACCATTCATGCAGTCCAACCATGCTCGGAACAACCATACAAAAATACTTGTATCCTCGCTTGAAATCAAGTCATTCCCTAACAGTATGGACTATCCATGATGGTTTGCCCCACCAAAGGGAGCAAAAGGCATACCGTACCTATTTGTTAGGTACGTCATATCGAAGGTGATCACATCTCTGAAATACTCGTAAGCGGCTTGACTTACGTGCGTCAATCCAGAACACATTTTTAAGTCACAACTCTTCATCCACATTCATCACAGAAATAAATCCATCATTCATCTTCCTCATCCTCTTAAAGTAATCACTAAGTGTTTTGCCACCTCCTTTACCCAACCGCAAGTTTCTGATTTAGTCAATCAAATTTTGACAATCTTTCTCTTGGAATTCAAGATTCTCGAACCCCCCACATCAACAACAAGTGCTCCATAATTTTTGTTCATTCAAATACATGCTCAGTCATTCAGATCGAGCATTCTTTGACTGTATTCCTCCAAATACTTGTGACTTCTAAAAAAGCTAGACTTTTATGGGCTAAGAGTATTATGATTGTGAGTATTCTCAATAGTTATCAAAACCCATACACCCTTTTTGTCTAAGTGAGTGTTTACCTTCGCTTTACAGTCCGTTATAATTGTTGGTCGCAGTTTCGAGATATTACTCTGACTCAGATGGTACTTGCCACCACGTGCACACCCAATTGTGACATACTTCGGTTTTCAAGATGCATCTCTCTTCGTCTTTTGTGTGATAACACCAAAACCTTATTGTTTGGCATATCATTTATAATATGCCAGAAGCTCTTTATTAGTGGTGAACTCCATATCAGGTTTTGGCTCCTCAACTCGTTCATCATCATCTAATACTTTATTAATTTCCTCGGCCTTTGTCTCTTTATTTATGTCGAACGAAGTTTCTGAAAATGAAAATGTATGTTTCGTATTAGATTTTATATTATAACACTAGATGTTTACTAATTGGGTTAAAAATCTAATACCGGTAGTCAGGTGACAGCTCTTATTAGTCGTGTGTGATGTACCTCCGAAATTCTTTTCACTTTCAGCACCTAATGGCAATGGCACAGTTGATGATTCACTTGCTAGTGAGGAAATCTTTTTAGCTCTTGTTGACTCCTCCGGAGTACTCGATGGCGGCATCGATGGATGCTATAATGAGGCACGGTGTTCCAATAAACTCAATACATATAAGGAAAAAAAAAAACTAAAAAAGATTAATATACTTCGTAGGTATGTTGAACTCATGTGGACTCCTACGGATTTTTCGACGAAAAGTAGGGCATCATTGGTCCAAAAGGTGGCATCGACGGAAGCTGTAGTTAGGCATGATGTTATAACATTCGAAATGCATATGAGAAAAAAAAAAAAAAACTTTAAAAAGTTTAAAAAGAATCTACCTGGCTATCCGAAGCGCAAGTATATGGATTTAGATATGCATTTTGAATCATGATAAATGATGGGTAGTATGAATTTTCTGGACCATAATATCCCTATAATACACAAATAAAAAATACATGTAACTAAATGGAAATATCGGACACAATGACATTTCTAAATGATCAATATGTTTCATACCTGAGTTGGTGAAATCGATGTTGAAGGCGTAGGTGTTGTTTAATCCTCTTTGTCCATCCCGCTATTTCAACTGAGTTTTAAGACAAAGTCACTAAACAAAAATGCATAAATCATTCCACAATTGAGTACGCTAAAAGCATAGTGGTTAAACGTAAATCTTCAACTTAAATTCAGAATTTAAATACTTCAATTTAAAAGCATGGTGGTTGAATATTTTAAAAGCATAACTTCTTATAATTCCCAAAAATGAGGAGATGAGGAGGGCTTGGTAGATCCTGCATTTTGCACTCAATAGCTTAATTATGTATTCAACCCTATTTGTATATTTGGTTGGCTTTATCGCTGTTTTCTATCCAATGGAATTCTATAAATCTCTCCCCCCACTTCTCCCACCCCTTAGTAAGTAGAATTTTATGAACCTTAATAAATTTGACTTCAGTGAATTAATAGACAATCACCATGTCAATTTTCCATTAAAAAAAAAAAGTATAAAGGAATCATAGTTTTGAAATGAATTATAGTGATCTTCATTAATAGGTAGGAATNAATAGCATACATTTGAAAACTAAAAGAAAAAAGTAATTGGTTTTTAATGCAACTTTCTCATACTTCATCAACTCTCAGAAGTTACACAGCACATAAAACAAAAAAAAAAAAAACAAAAACAAAAAAAACCAGCTCATAATGGCACTCATATGTGCAACCCAATTGGTTTTTAATACAATTCCCACTCTTACATAGCACATAAAAAAAAATTACCCTGCACACCCCAAGTTCCAAGTTCACAAATAGATTGAGAAACAAAACCTATCAAATATATAGACAAAAGAGTAAAAATTCAAACAAACTTGTGATAGCCAATCCCAATGCTTACATTTTACATGATGATTATACAAGAGAGGGAAAACAAAAACACTAAAAAAAATATGCTCCAAGTAATAACTCAAAGAAGTCAGTTCATAAAATTCAAATCCTAGTAGAGAAAAAAAAATAAGAGCAAAGAAAAATCTAAACTTTATCTACTACAATTTTCGGTGCTTCGATTTTCTTTGCAAGAATTGATAGAGGACAATAAGTCTCTCAAATGAGAGTCACACAAAGACTTGAACAACAAGCACTAATTTAGACGCAAGCTGAATATATGTGTGAGTTGAAAGAAAAACATAAAAATAAAATTGTAACACATAAGAAAAATGAAAAATGGCTCAAAGATTAAATTAAAAAATAAAAAAAAGGTAAGAAACCTGTGAGTTTGAACACGGAGGTAAAGATTCATGGATGCATGGAGGTGAAAGTCCATGAAACTGGAATTCATGAAGGTTTATCATTAAAAAGTTTTTAAATTTTTATATAAAATATAATAAATAATTTAATTTTTTCAAATCTTAAAATAATTTTTTTTAATTTTTACATAAAATATAATAAAAAATATTTAATTTTTTTAAATCTCAAAATAATAATAATATTAAAAAATAATATTTTAAAAATATTTTACTCCACTATTTACCAACTATCTAATACAAGATCAAAAAATTGCAACCCAGAGCTACAGATTACGGTACCTGAGCTCCCAGCTCTGGAACGGTGGATGTGGCCAAAACGTCCTATTGTCGAAACTCTTGAGTTGTCGGAGAAGATTCAATTCTCCGACCTAATCATAGGATCGGGCAGAGAGAGAGAGAGGTTTTGTTTTGTCAAGTAAGGTTGATAGATTAAAAAAAAAATGCACTCATTAGGGTTCAGACTGAACGCTCTGCTCACGTTGGGGGTAACCGTACTGGCCCTAATGTGCGTCATGGCCTCTCTCTCTGATAACCTCAGTGTCCCCTCTACCTCCGCTAATGTCCAGGTCAACTCCTTTCTCTCGTGTCCATCGATTTCTTTTTTCTTTTCTTTTTTTTGGGGGGGAGGGGGGAGCGATTTCTGAAATTATGTCTGATCCTCCACATTTTACCTGTAAATTTTAGGTGCTAAACTTTAACTGGTTTCAGAAGCAATCTGAGGGAAACGAAGAGGTATTATTTTAACATTTCTACAGAATTTTATTGTGTGTCATGCATAACTTAATTTTATCGCTATTTCTGGATAGACTAGTTGAATTGTGAAATATGTTACGATTTATTTGCAGTAATTTCACTGTTCTTTACTCATTAAAAAATTTAATTTCACTGTTGCGAAGCTGCACATTCCGGATGAGTACGTATTGCTTCTAGTAATGCTGTATCTATTACTTCTGTTATTACATTGGAATTTTACAGAAGCATGTATCCTGTGAGAACCATGGTGGGTGGGTGTATTTGTTATCTTTATGACCAACTCTGATCTTTCATTTGTTACAGGTTAGCTTGACATTTAAAATTTCAGCTGACCTGCAATCGATGTTCACTTGGAACACGAAACAGGTTTTTCTATGAACCATTATCTATGCTTGCTGGTTATTTTTTTTCTACTTCTAGTTTGAATTGAAATTTTGAGTGTAGTTATTTCCATGCAGCTTATATAAGCTCCATTGTTAGTATTTGAGGTGCTGTTGGAAATTACCCTTTTTTCAATTTTTATTTTTTTGCATCATGCTCTTCACCCGTAGGCTTGGGTAACTCAGTGTGAGAATGACAGTGATTCCATGTTAAATGGCCCATTTTAAAACATTATTTCACTGGCTGTAGACAAAAAATATATTTTGAATGTTCCTCCTAATATAGTCCACTCTCCAGAAAGCTTTTACTATTGGAGGTTTCTTTAACAAGGCCTAAACAGTAGATTCTCCTACTGCACGCGTGATACTCTTGTGCATGTTGATTTGCACCAATTCACTTTTCTTCTCTGCTGCTCAATATTCCTTCCGTTTCTCATGGAATTACTTACTGCCATCCATCTTTGTTGGACAACTAATGCCGGTAGAACTCTGTACTGGCTTTATTGCAATATAGGTCTAAATCATCCCATTTTCAAATTCTACATTATTCTATCAGACTTTCTATGTGGCAAATACGATATAATATTTAAATACAATGTTTATGCCCTTGCTGCAATTTTTCCGAGCAAAACCATTATAACCGTTTAAGTTTGAGTTTTCATCATAAATAAATTTTGGACTAAAATTAATAAAGAAATAAATTTTAGACTCTAACCGAGAAGATACGTTACGTGTTCTTTGTTTCTTGCTAACTGTTAATCAAGTTAAACATATACTTCTTGTTTGTGGAATACGTGAGGCATTATATTGATTCTAGATTCCCTGATATGCAGTTGATTTTCAGTTTATAGTGTCCTATAAACTTTAATTGAACATGCTGGTCTTATCACACCACTTCTTCTCAATGTTTCATTTTGCTGCAAGTCTTTTCTTCATATTACTACTCTACCTGGTGAGTTTGAATCCATGCCAGTCACATCTTACTTTTACTTATAAACTTCAGGTATTTGTCTTCCTAGCAGCTGAGTATGAAACCCCAAAAAATTCTCTGAATCAGGTATGCACTAGTGCATTGTAATGAATGCAAACACAGAGCGTAATTTAACTGAGTCGGTATTACTTACCAAAAAAATAAAGTATTGTATATATTAGGTCAAAATGATACTTCAGATAGTATTATTCTGTTGCTATTATTGCACTTTTTAATCATATCTTTTGAAAATTTGTTTATCATGTCCACTTTCTGAAAATCCCGTCTCCCCCCTGGATGCATGCAGATACAATAGTACGATTTTTATATTCTGAACTTATTTTGGTTTTTGTAAATTGGATGCTTAGCATGTATATTGGGGCTACGCAACTGGGGCCTGTTCCCCGACCTGTCCAGCACAATCTGCCTGCCCGTAAGGGTAACAGGTGGAAAATCCACCTGTTAATCCGGGTGGGCAGATACATTCATTATATTTCTTAAAACTGGCAGGTGATGGATTGGTTAAAAATCCGCCCGCCTGCTCCTATTATAACCTCAAGTCCCTACATATATAAACATTTATTCTAAAGTCTAAACCCTAATTTGGCGCCCCACGTTTAATTTTCTCCTTTTATCTTCTTTCTTTCTCTTCTTCTTCATTTTCTTTCAACTGGCGCAGCTTCCTTTTTCTTTTCTTTTTTTCTTTCAGTCATCCCACTCTTTCTTTTTTCTTTCTTTCTTTCTTCTCTCTTCTTCTTTTTCTTTTCTTCTCCTTATTATCTCTTCTCTCTCTCTCTTCTTCTCTTTTACAGAAAGATCTTTGTTTCAAGCAAACAGAGACCCTGAATTTCTGGATGTTGATTTTTTTTTTTTAAAAAATTAGGAGACTTTCGAGTTTTTTTGGTTTTGAATCTTTTGATGTTGATTTTGGATGAATATGGGGACAGGAGGATGAAAAATCCATCCACCAGGTTGATGGGGATGAATGGGGTGTGCAAAAGACAGGGACGGATGGCAGGGGGCTAAATGGCCTCCCTGGCCAAGCAGGGCCGGGGTGCAGGGAGGACAGACCCGCCTGTATAGGGTGGGTACAGCCCGAATGTATATCTCCTGATAATTTCACTAGGAAAACACTAGAACGGATTTATGAATTAATTTGATATTTATCCATGCTGTCTTATTTGGATTGAGTTTTTGTACTTGTTTGGTTCTGCTAGCATTTACTAATTTGGGTTTTGAATGGAGACTTATAGCAGTATTCTGTAGGGTAGTACTTTTTCTGGCAATTACTTTTGCTCTGTTTTTGCAAAATCAGCGGATGTTAACATGAGCACTGACTTCCAAGTTGCCTAAGAGATTTTCAGTTGAATATGGGATTTTGGATGGCTCCCACGAGAGGAACTTCCCTACTGATTTTGCATGTATTTGCTGGCATCACATCCTCCGCAAGTCTTACATTTCTTTCTTATCAAGTGATCTGCCACGGACGCAGGTCTACAAGTCTTGCATGTCCTCCTGATCAAGTGATATGTGGCTAAATATTAATCGATAAATGCAGGTCAAGAGGGAAGTTTCACTTGGGCTGGAGAAACCCAAACTCCCCTTACGAAAGAGAGTGTGAAACCTTGTTGTTGACTAGAGAAGGTTTTGACAGTTTGCGGTCTAATTCATCCCTCCTTTCTGCCCATTCCCCTTAGATCTTCACCAGTGGGTCTCAGTCACAATATTTTCTTGCTTCCAGTGCTCACTCTTCGTAGCCTTCTTTGCGCGCTATAATATATCACAACTCTCCACTGACACCATTCAAGTGGAATTGCACCCTGCCACCGGGTGCATTTTCATCTCCAAATCTAGACGATTTTCCACTCAAAAAGCTTAACTCTATCAGTTGAACCTGTAAGCAATGACTGTAGTAATAAGTCTTGACGGGCAAAATGGTTCCTGTCCTTGTACGAATGCAACATATAGGACTGGATATATAATATATATATATACATATACACACATATACGATGCTTTGAAATGATTTATTGTCCATACTTATTACTTTGTTGACAATTGGCTGAAAATCTAGCCACTGGGACACAAATTTGACAGATTAACTAGATTTAATTGTTGTGGAACAGGTTTCCCTTTGGGATGGCATTATACCATCTAAAGAACATGCAAAATTTTCGATTCATTCCACGAACAAGTACCGCTTTGTTGATCAGGTGGGCCTTCTCTCTGAAATGGATCTGCATCGTTTCCTGGTATATAGTAGTACTTACACGTATAGACTAACTGGCCAATGGCCTTTGGGCCGAATGGCACCCTACCTAGTCCTTAGGGACCATGGGGTTCATGGTTCGGGGGGTCCGATCCCCCAGCTACTAGGGCTGTTGCCTAGCTAAAAAAAATGTATAGACTAACTAACCTACATACTAGCATGCTTTGACTCTCCTTGTATACATGTCAAATACTCATTTCTGAATTCATTGTAACATTTGGTTTGGTGGCAGCACTGATTGTACATATGGTCCATTTTTGCCAATGAACTTGTCCAAATGTCCCCCATATACCCCCAACCCTCGTCTACATATAGTACATTTTGGCACCTGTTGTTAATATAAAAATTCTGGCATTGGGTCTTAAAGGGTATGATGACAAGTGATGTTGTCTTCTTTGTACTTTTACTTTCAGGGAAGCAATCTCAGGGGTAAAGAGTTTAACTTGACTTTGCACTGGCATGTCATGCCCAAAACTGGCAAGATGTTTGCCGACAAAATAGTTATGACAGGATACCGAATGCCAAAGGAATATAGATAAGGATGTCATTCTCAAGAGTTTTGATGTAACTTTAATATCATCAAGGATGCTTGTGGTTAGTTTAACTGAAGATGAAGGACGAAGAGTTGTGATTTTTTATTTTTCCTTCGAGGGACCTATTTTTTAGAGCATTGGTAGTGGCTTTTCTATCTTCATCTTCATCTTTAAATTTGAAGAATGTCTTTAAATTCATCTATATTGGCTTATGCATCTTCAAATTTTTGCGTAACTATAAATAGTGCTTCTTCAAATTTGAAGAAATACCATCCATTCTTTAAATATTATTTTATTATTTTTTTCTCTCCTACCTATTAAAATTAACTTTGTAGAATTTATATTAAGATGATTTTGATACATGAAATTTATATTAAGTTGATAATATAAAGTGGATGTTAATTGTAAAATATATAAAAATAATAATTTTAGGAAACAAATAAAAAATAAAAAAATAATAATAATTTTTTATTATTTAATTCAAATATGTATAAACTAATATAGAAGTTTTTCTTCGTATGTAAAATTATTTTTTAAAGAAAGTGATTCTACGTATGAAAATGCATAAAACACTACCTTCGTGGGCCTAATAGTTAATGGGTCTATAATGTTGAGAGATTCATTTTTCAAGAAAGGAGCTTCTCGTTTTTTAAGGGGAGATTTTATCAGATGCGGAAGAGGAGCATGACTTGCTATGGACCATCAGGTAGTTTATCCAACCATGCTCTGATGAATGATGGATTTATCACATGGCCTGAGAAAAGAGATGGGGGCCTCGTGTTACTAATTTAACAAGCCAACTTTTTATCCCATGAAGCATCCTCGCTACGTTCGTACGTACAAACATCAATGCATATTTATCTTGCTCCCAAAAAAAAAATGCATATTTATCTTACAATGTCGACGTGGCATTAGTAATCAAGCATCTAAGTGAATTAAATAGAGAATGAAATTCATGATTTCCATGTCAGATAAGCCAATTAAGCGGGCTTCCTTGTACGATCAGACTTCCATGACAAACTTTTTCCAAAAAAAAGACTTCCATGACAAACATTTCCTATTTCTTTGTATTTCATGTTTTTCTTCCATGCGTAGTATCTCGCTAATGTTATATATTACACTAAAGTAATGCTACGTCTAATCATGGAGTACGCAAGTGCTGTATAATTATTTTAAAAAATAATGAGGTCTATTATTAAAAAATTAATTTTTTTTTCATGCTGTTCTCGTATTTATTCATTTTTTTTAAAAAGATTATACGGCACTTGTGCACTTCAAGATTACAAATTTCATTTCTCAGTATAGTGTCATCTCATTATTTAGAATATATCATTTTTTTATTACATTTAAACAATCATTTATTTTTTTTAAAAAAAGAAAAACTCAAAAATTGATGAATAAAGCCACCTAAGAAGTTATTATAATAAGAAAAAGAGTGTGGTAGGTAGAATTTTTCATCTCAAACTTTTAACAAAGTCAAAAGTTTTTCTATCATAAAACTTGGGTTTCAAAGGAAGTTACACCAAACACACCCAAGACAAGGAACACTCCATCCATTTTCCTCCGTACACCTTGAGTCCTCTCTACTTGATTTCTTTTATCTTGTTATCATCTTCTCTACCTATTATCTGATTAATAAAAAATAAAGCGATGATGAAACAATGACAGGTTTAAATGATTTATTTTCCGTCAGAAATATTAAAGAATTAGTTATTTCAAATATACCTCCCATCCCAAAGAAAAAGAAAAATAAGAAGGATAATGGACATATCAAATGCAGCAATGATAGGGACTGATCAAATAAATCCATATGGGTATTGATGTTTATAGGGGCCCCATTAAATTAATAAATGACAATGGCGTCGCAAGCACAACAATGGCCAAAGTGGGCGTGTCATGTTACTAGGTACAAGTCTTAAATGTATATATTTATTTTATAAAAATATGGATTTTATAAAGAAAAAGTGAGTTTTTAACACTTTTTTATAATAAAATTTATTTTTTTATAAAGATTTTGCACGAAATTTATATATTTAAGATTTGTATATATCATTTCTAATGCGCCAAAACATCTGCAGATATCTATTAGCCTATTTCCTGCGTTCGTTTTGATTTGGAAGGTGGCCCCAACCAAGGTCAAAGGAAGAAAGAAGAAGATGTGGCTGTCACTTTGCCTTGAACAAATTAGTAAAAGATTTTTGCTATAATTTCGGTCTTCAATTCTTGGTGTTTGTGGTTGCGGGTGTGGTTGATACTCCTCGTCAAATCCAAACACCAAGCTTTCCTTTTCCATCTTTGCATTAAGGCATCTTCGCACATTGCCATCTGGTCCCATACCTCATCCAACCACCAGTCCACTCCTTGGTTATGTGTCTCAACTATTTTTCTTTTCCTTTTTTCTTTTTTGGTTTCATTTGTAGCCCTTTCGAATGCAAATTTTACAAAAGATTTTTATAATTTTTTACTATTTATTTATACTCTATATTTTACTTTTTTTTTAATTTTTTTATCAAATATTTTTTATATAAATAGTGAATAAAAAATTTGAAATATTTAAAAAAAAAAAAATTTTTTTTAAATTTTAAAAAGTAAAAAATATGAAGTATGGATAAATAGTGGATTATTCAGTGGAGAGACTAAGTTTGATGCGATTGTCATCGTACATTGGTTTCAAATAGCATCATTCTTCTGGGAATCTGGCTGTCTCAACAGTCGCATCATGTTCAATGTTCTGTTCATTCATTTGTGGTTGATTCCCAAATCTTACTGTAATGATTTTATAAATGATTTCTGGACAAGATTTGCTGCACACATCGCCACTCAAATCACATAGACTTAGGGCTAATTTGGGTATTGGCATATGATATTATATTCTTTTTAATTTTTAATTTTTTATCTATTTTTCATAATTATTTATTACTATTTACTATTATTTAATATTCTATAATTATTTTTTTACTATTATTCACATAATATCTAAGATCATCTCATTACTCAAATGTAACCTTAAAATCCCGTGATTTATTCTATATCATCTTATTATTACAATGTTTTCAAATTTTTATATAAAATATAATAAATAATTTAACTTTTTTCCAGTCTCAAAATAATAATGATATTAAAAAAATAATATTTTATTAATATTTTATTTAATTTTTTAACTTTCATCTCAATTTATAGTAAAAAACACTAAACTATTAAAATAAGTAAAATATTATTTATATTTTTAATTTTATTTATATAATTATGTGTGCTAATATGTCACATACTAAAAGTTATAAATATTTTAAAATTTAAAATTTGAAATTCAAATTAAAAAATAGATGATACTTAATAAGTATAATATCGTGTATAAAATTATAGTATGTTTAACACTTACCTTGATAACAACTTAAGCTACTATACATATACATATATATATATATATTATCTTTCTATATTCAATCCAAAATATTAAGTATCATTTATCAGTTTTGCTATTCACTATTCTCACATATCAAATACTATTTTATTTTTTTTATTTTTTAATTTTATTCTTCTTAAACCTACTAAATTATTGTACTCATCATCTATATCTCACATATTTAGTAAAAAAATATTAAAAAATATATAATATGTGATGTGTAGAATGTGAATGATGAATATAATTTTTCATAATTTATATACCTTTAAGAAAAAATGAAAATTGCAGATCAAGCAGGGTCTCGATCTTTGAATCGGTAATGAAATCCGGATTGTTCCAAAACAGTGGGCCACTGTGGCAAAACCATGGGAATGGCGGCTCCTCCTTTGGAGCCTATCCAGAATGAATCATTTACACGTAATTTCCCTTTGATTGGATTTGGGATTCTTCCCCTTTTTCTTATTCCCTTTCATTCCCTTCTTCTTATACAAGACTACTTTCAATATTTACAACCCTAACATTTCAGTCCATCCTGTCTCTCGGTTCATGATTCCATCCCTTTCCTTACATCATCTTTACCAAAATGTCTAAATACTTCTAGAGCTTTGAAATATTTATATATATATATATGTATATGAATCATATTTTTGAGTATCAATATCTTGTTTTTTCTTTTCTTTTTTGTGATTTTATTCGAGTATTCAAATGTAAGGTTTCATGGAATACTCTTTGATAAGTTTAGAGTATATTGCAAAAAGTGTAGATAATTTAATGTTTCAAAATATAATTACCCTTATAGTAATCATCATCAATGCTTTCCATTTTTAATATTTTTGGACGGTCAAATCCTAATAACATGTGAATATAAATTATATATATATATATATAAAGACACAGACAGATACACCAAGTGGCATATGTGCAAGTGGGTTGCTCCAATTATGACTCACCAAGACACCATCATTGTGGGTTATACCTTATCCAATCTCACTCAACTAAAGCTAATTTCTGCCAAACTTGATGGTTCCTCTTTTCTATTTTTTAAATATATAAGAGAAATATCGTAAAAAAATCTTGCATCAAACATTTCTATATAATCAATATATAATTTATCATTTTTATCATTTTATTTAAATTAAGTTAAAATGATAAAATTAATAAATTACATATTGGTGTAAGATTTTCACGAAGAAATAGCTTGATAATTAAAAATGTAAAAAATACTTTTTCCACATAATTTTCCTTTCAGGGCAATCATGCGGCATTTAATCACGTGACGTGTACGAAATGCGCAAGGAAATTTCTTTCTTTCACCTATAAAGACTAAAGACTATATAGAGCAAATTAAAGGCAGTATTAGCGAAGAAAGTAATTAATTAAAAAATGAGTCGGTATAACCGTTCTCCATAACGTGGCAAAATACCACCGGTTATAAACTCCACAGCCGATTATAAACTCCTTCGTAGCCACAGGACCTTGCGGCTTGCGCAAGTGGCTCGACACCTCTGAGAAAGAAGCGCGTAGAAATATAAAAAAAAGTAATGTTAGTACAAGCCTCAAATGTATAAGTCTTATACAAGCCTTTTATAAAAATGTAGGTCTCATAAAAAAAAGTAAAATTTTCACACTTTTTCATGGTGATATTCATTTTTTTATAAAGGGCTTGCGCGAGGTTTGTGCATATAGAGTTTGTATATATCATTTCTCATAAAAAATTACCCTTCGTAGGCCCCACCGTAGCCATATAGAGTTTGTATATATCATTTCTCATAAAAAATTACCCTTCGTAGGCCCCACCGTAGCGTCAAAAAGTTCCTCTCCCGTCCTTATCGACGATCGACGGATCCTCAAGAATCATCGCCCAAAGTGGGCCACACACAACACGTGGCCTTTCTCGAAGGATAATAATATGTTATATTTATAAAGAAATTATATAAAAATAATTTTATAAATTGATGTAATTTTATTTAATCTGTAAAATTTATTTTATAATAAAAATAATTTTATAATTTGAAGAATTATATCATATTTTTATATAATTATTTTATAATTAAAGTATTTTTTAAGATAAAATTAATTGAGATAAAAATTAAAAATTAAATAAAATATTATTATAATATTAATTTTTAAGATTATTATTATTTTGATATTAAAAAACTTAAATTATTTATTATATTTTATATAAAAAATTTAAAAAATTATAATAATAAAATAAAATAAGACAAACATGTTCACGGCTCCGGGATGTTAAAGTTACTGGAATGCCCTCGATTCTCTTCCTATAAATGACTACCCGCCTTCCCTGCTTTGCAATAATGATCTCATTGTCGGAGCTTGAACTTTGTTAAAAGAGAAGAGTACTTTCTGGCGAGTTAGAGAGAGAATTTTCTAGTCGGAGATGTTGGGGGTTTTCAGTAGCTCGATCGTTAATCCGCCCGAAGAACTTGTGGCCGCCGGCTGTCGGACTCCTTCTCCGAAGATAACGTCGGCAGCGCTTCTGAATCGTTTCGAACAGACCAATGCCTCCGCGGTTTCCGTACACGTCGGAGACCACGTCCAGTTGGCCTACACTCACCACAAGGAGTCACCGTTGCTGCCCAGGTAATTTTTTTCTTTTAAGCAACATCCAAGAAAAAAGGAAAACGAAAACGAAAACTAGAAGCGAAGAATTGGCCGAGTGAGTCACCGTGGGGACGTCGTTTAGTATTACGGTGTTAGATCACGCTGGTACTGTACTCTTGAGTTGAGAAAAAATGGAAGAGAATCGCTCCACCAGGAGGAGTTAACCGAGAGAGATCAATGCTAGAAGACATCATCATGACCAAGTGATCCTGACTGTATTTTGGTAATTGATGGAACCAAGACCGATGGTCCAGAGGATTTAGGGATTTGATGAATGAGATAGTCCGAGAATTCTGTGAACAGTAATAATATAATTTAGATCGAAAATAGTTTTATTTCATATTATAATTTTTTAAAATTTTTATAAAATATAATAAATAATTTAAATTTTTTTAAATTTTAAAATAATATTAATATTAATAAATAACATTTTAATAGTATTTTATTTAATTTTTAACTTTCATTCCATTTATACCATCTTATCTTGAAACAAAATCTTATGAAATGAGATAATCTATTTATTAGTTTTTTAAAAAATTAAATAAAAATTAAATAAAAAATATTATAGAATTAAAATATAGTTAAATATAATTTTTTAATATAATTTTTTTTATATAATTTAAAAAATTAAATTATATTTTAGATTTTGTTTAGAAATTTAAAAAAATTATGATGATTATTTTAAAAATATTTGTATTTGATGTTTGGAAAAGAGAATAAATAGAAAGAGATAAAAATTATTTCTAAATAACTCTTAATTTTCGAAGGTTCATTTGGAGATTTAATAGTATCTTTAATTTCGTAAAAAATAGTGAAATATATTGAATTAAGATGCCTAATTAGATTTTAAAAAGGTGGATAGAAAAATTTTGAATAAAAATATTATAGAGATATATAATTTTTTTAAAATTGTGAAAATTATATTAATTTTTAAGTTAGGATAATATTTAAGTAATGATTAAATAGAAAAATTAAAAATTAAAAAATTGAGTTATGTTTTAGTAATGTTTAAAAATAGTTTTGAAAATTTTGATGTCTCGTCTACACGTCCCGTAACTCAGGCGGCATGGCATTAGTTCATTAAATAGATCTGGTCTCGATTGTTTTTTAAATTATTTATTATGTTTTATGTAAAAATTTAAAAAAATTATAATGATAATTTGAGATTAAATACTTTTTATCCGAAAATAGTCTATAATATAATAGAAATTTTAAGGATTAGTATACCCGTAATATTTGACACGTGCTTGACTCACGTGTCGACGTTGAGGTGTGAGTTGGTGCTTATCCATATGGCCTAGGGATGGGTGATAGTGCACCTTGCCAGGTGTTAAATAAAATATTATTTTCTGTGAGGATGCCAATTTAGGTGATTATTGTCCAACAGTGGATGGTTGGATGATTGTTAACGTGTGTAGCCGATGTATGCATGGATGTGATTGTGGGCCAATCCGTTCAATCCAAGCTCACTTTTGGGCAAGCTGAGTGTATGCCACAAGTGGAACAATAAAGCTATTTACAAATTCCACTTGTTCACACATCCGATATATTGCGACGGATAGAAATCTTCTTTTGCAAATAATTTTTTTTATAGGAAATTGTTCTGTCAATAAAGATTATGCGATATATTAGATAGTGAATTTTTTTATATTATAAATTAGACATAAAATACTACATCACGTCATATTAATTATATTAAATAATGTAATTCACATATTATATGTGTCTTCATAACAGACTTGTAAATATTAACTTGTAGGAACCAACCTCTAAAGACGAATGCAAAAGTCTTATAAAAATTAATATTAAGAAATATGATGTTTTAGCTTTAATTATTAAAATAATTGAGACAAGATGAGTTGAGATACAAGTTGAAAGTTACATAAAATGTTAGAATATATTTTTTTAATATTATTTTTGTTTTGAAATTTAAAAAGTTGAATTGTTTATTTTATTTTATATGAAAAATTGAAAAGTTGTAATGATTAAATGAGAATGATTGTGAAAACGATCTAGTTCCTATGGATTACATGCATGTAGCTAATAATTATGGTGGTAAAAACCACGAAAGATATGATAATGGGCACAAGACACTTGCAAGTTCTCGATCTTTTATTGGGAATTATTGGGGGGGTCCATCTAGATAGTAGAGTTTATTGGTTAACTTGGGGGTAGGGTGGAGTTGGGTGGCATTTTGGACTCTACTGGATAAAATAGTGGAGAAACAGATAAGGATTGCCAAAACTGGAGATGCCGCCCCAACCTGGGGATGGAGATACCTTGCCATTGTTTCCTATGGGCAGCTTATTATTATTTTTTGAAAGTATTGTCGGAGTAGTAGTTACTATTTTGGGATTTGATTTGATTAATTAAATAGGCCAGATTCATTTGAACTCATAAACCCAATATGTGACAACAAACTTATCAAAAAGATAACTAATCGAGGTTGAGGAGATTGATCCGTTTAATTAGAGAGAGAGGGAGAGAGAGATGGGATGACTTGTGTACATGCAACCCATTTAATCTAAAGATTGATTCGTAGATGATCAATATTAAACTTGACATGCATTTAACGAATTTGACATTAAAATGTCATGAATTGTTAGCTAAGTTTCCTGGAGGTGTCGTGAAAGAGAGAGATGGTGGTCTTTTTTTTTCTTTTTTTTTGTGGTTGTGTTCTTGTTCGTAACTTACATAGAATTTTCTTTATTGGTATATGCATTGCTATGACGAATCAGCAATTGGAAGCTCAAGGGCTAGTTGAACAAATTGTCTGATCATTGGTTTATTTAAGGTTCATGCCAAAACTTGATTGATATCTATGTGGATGGATAATTGCAGGTCATTTGCCGTAAAGGATGATATATTCTGCTTGTTCGAGGGAGCCCTTGATAATTTGGGAAGTTTGAGGCAGCAATATGGGCTTGCCAAGTCTGCGAACGAGGTGATTTTGGTCATTGAGGCTTACAAGGCACTCCGCGACCGTGCACCCTATCCTCCAAGCCATGTTGTTGGCCACCTTAGCGGGAGTTTTGCATTCGTAGTCTTTGACAAGGCTACCTCCACCCTCTTTGTTGCCTCTGTAAGTTTAGCCCGCCCACCCCAAACTGCCTTAAAAAAAAAGGATAATTGCTGTGTTTTGTTTCTAACAGCAGTTGTTCATGTGTTGGTGTAATTGTACGTACAGGACCAATATGGTAAGGTTCCTCTGTATTGGGGAATCACTGCTGATGGATACGTGGCCTTTGCTGACGATGCAGAATTGCTTAAAGGTGCTTGTGGCAAGTCACTTGCTTCTTTCCCTCAAGGTGAGTGAAAACTGAATATTGTAGACTGTTTGTATATTTAAAAGGAAAAGTCTTCTTGCAAGCGGATTTGTACACCAAACTGCGCACCGATATTAATATGTAAGGCATCTGTTTAATAAAACGGTACGAATTTAAGACGGACATGATTTTCAAGACAAGGACCTTTTTTTTTTCTCAAAAATTTTTTCTTTTCTTTTTCTTTTCAATAAAAAAAGTCATGTCAGCGTTAGTATGAGATTTGGTGTGCCAAATCGCTTGCACCTAGCAAGACTTATATATATATTGTGTGTGTGAGAGAGAGAGAGAGAGAGAGTGTGTACTAGAAGAGAACAAAATAGTACGCTTATTGTAGTTTACTTCATTTCGTTGACAAATCTTCCTGTGATTGTATAGGATGTTTCTTCTCCACCACAATAGGAGAACTGAGGAGCTTTGAGAACCCTAAGAACAAGATCACTGCGGTACCTGCCACTGATGAAGAGATATGGGGTGCAACATTCAAGGTATAAAATTACTACTCTACTCCAATGAATTTATTCTCCACCATTGGTTGTTGGTTGATATGGAAGTACCAAAAGGAGGTTGTTTGTCAGCCATGAAGAGACCTTAACATGGCAAGTTTTTGTTTTTGTGGCGTGGATTTGAAGTGTGTAGAAGAAAAGGAGTTTTGATTGGAATTAACTTAGCCACATATTTTTCAAATCATGCTGTATTGATTTGTCAATTTGGTGGTACGCTGAAATTTCAGGTGGAAGGGCCAGCAGTTCTTGCAGCCAGAGAGTAGAAGATGTTCCTTTGTCCGAGGGACAAAGACAAAATCTACATCCATTTGGGGCTGGGATATGGATTTTACAGGGCAAAGCATCCATCAGGATGAGGAGCCACGTAAAAAATATTACCTACCTGAAGGTGTGAGTGATATGCGATGGGAATGTCTCTGTTTTTTTTTTTTTTTTTTTTTTTGGGGTAGTTTTTGCCTCTTTTTTTTTTTCAAGTTATCCTTTCGCTGTGTACTGTAGCTCATAATCTCAATCAATGTACAGCTGTGCTTTCTAGTCCATGTAATGTAATGTAATGAGTTGTCTGTCTGTGGTTCATGGATGCCAGTCAGCGTCAGAGAGCATTTAGTTTTGTATCTTTGTGTCGGAAACGACAAAGTACTCTATAAACAAGATCCAGCCAACATGCTCGTAATATTTGGATTGGGGTTTCCCAGGCCCATGACGTGGCCCAATGTATGAGCCACGCTTGGGAAGCCCAGCAGCAAATATCAAACAAAAATCAGCATACAAGAGCATTGAACCTCATTCCTCAACACCTCAAGCCAATCAATCATCTATTCTAATAATTTATTTCTTATTTAAATTGTTGTCAGATGTTTTAGAAAAAGTTTTAAAGACCCATTTGAATCAAACACATTACATACTTAAGGAAATTCAACCGAGCCTCTAGGCACCGTTTATCTATAAACCGTATTTTATCCATTAACTACGTTTCAAGCCACTTCAACAGCCCAATTCTCATTGATCAATTTCATAAATAAATAAATGAATGAAAATATAGAGAGATAAATAATATATATGGAATTAAAAAAGAAATGATATAAAAAGGGAGAGGGATAGAGAAATTAATATTGGAGGGCCTACTTTAGTCGATAGCCCATTCTGAGTTAAAAAGCCCAATATGGAGGGAGCTTAGTATAAAGGGCTCCTAGTTAAACGAAGAAAATTAAAGAGTCCAAGGCCCAGCAGAGTCATACACACCACGCAACACCTTTCACGGGAAAATAGAGATTTCATACATATACGTGATCAAGATTGGTTATAGGGTAATAATTTATGCCGATAAACTATGAACCAAATAAACATCACGTCAGAGTCTATATATACCAGGTAAATCTCGATAGTGGGAGATCGATCCCCTTTTTGAATTCTAAATTGTTTGTGGCACTTACTGACTTAAGCATCGGAGTTTTTCCAAACGTATCACGCCAAAACTTCTTGTTATCAAACAGGTAAACGGTTACAGACAACAAGTGAGACAAGTCCTTTATAAATATATATAAAAAAAATACATGCATTTATGAATATTTTCAATTTATATATTTGGGTTGGTATTGTAGTACAAATATTTTTTTAATTATTTTTACATATAAAGATGATTTTTCTAAAAAACTTCACTTATTTTATTTAGATATTTAAAATACATAACTCATTGAAAATGCGTCGTTCAAGCAAATAAGAATGTAAGATGACAACAATAGGAAGTATTCTATTTTCGAAAAATTCTATGTAAAGGATTTATGTCACGCCCCTACGGGCCTACTTAATCAATACGTGAGGGAAGGTTTTTTCGTAATATTTCTCTTCCATTCCACATATATCTGCAACGGGAGGGGTGGAGTGGTCAATAATTTAAGTGGAGGGGGCAAAATAGTCATATTTGAAAAAGGTCAAACAGAACGGTAAGTTATAGTTGGAGCCAGGAGGAATCGAACTCGCGCTTTTTTTAATGATATAGAGTGCGGAGAAGAATCGGGACTCGGGACCTCTCAGAGACAGCAGTACCTAAAGTCAATCTTCTTCCACTACCTCAACTCCACTTCTCTTTTGGGGTTTCAGCTGCCATTGAGAAGACCCGGAGGCGGTGGAAACCTGGACCAATAAAACGCACTGACTCAGGTGTACCCTTTTTTTTATTCTCAGATATTTAGTTTTGTTTGTTTGCGCTACCTATTTGTTGGGTGATAGATCATCGTGTTTTCTTTTCGATTATCGAGTATGATCATTTGTGTAAAATCTCTTCGTTTAAACTTGTCTGCCCAGTTTCGGTCAGGCTTGGTGTTGTAGATGGTAGTTGGATTGTAAGTTAGGGTTTCGGAAAAACCATGAATTCACTTTTTTAACGGTTTAGTACGATGATGTTCTTGTCGTTGTCGTAACAAGCTTGATACGATATCCTGTTGTGGTTTTCCAGTTGATGTTTTTGTTGTTGTTGGTTCGATTCTTCTTCTTCTTAAGAAAAATAATTTCCTCAGGACAGCTAATTTTATCATATATACTCTCAAATTTCTACTTTCGTTATCCATTTAGATTGTTCATAGATGTCGATGTAAAAGTTTCATGCTAGTGTTATTTCCCACTTCAGACTGAACTAATCTCAAAGATCTTCGGTATGGGAACTTATCTATTTGTGGCTGTCAGCTATCTGGGGTGAGATCTATGGCTATTTGGAATAAATGTGTTAGGAATGAAGATCGGAGAAGAGCATAACTTACTTGATCCAAATGGCTTGTGCTGGTCTCCTGTTTCTCAGCAATTCCCAGGGCACAACTAGTTTTAGATCTCGGATTAGAAAGTAGTTTTGGTGGCTGGGTTCGTCTATTGGGATTTACTCCTTAGTGTGTTTTAAGGGACTGCCTTGGCGAGGTTAAGTAGTTCCGAGAGAGAGAGAGAGAGAGAGATTATAAGTAGTTCCAAAGGCTTTACAGATTTCTTTTGCATTGATTTGTTTTAAGATTAGGTAATTCAAGGGGATAACCCCTAGGGGTTGGCTTAAGTGGTAAAGATCTTGGTATTGGTGGGTATGATCCCCTCCGGTGTAAGGTTTAGATCCTTGTGTGCAAACAATTTCTAGAGTCACGTTTCATCGGTGAAAAGCCAATGACATACTTGGATCCATGTGATGTGGGCACATAATACGGGTCCAGGGTTTAACCAGATAAAAGACATGTTGCATTTGTACGGTTTCAAGGTTCCTTGTCATTAAAAAAAGATGTAATGCAGGGGGCTGGAGTACCAGAGGTTTTGTTCATCAATGATTTGGAGGGTCAACAGCTTATGCTGTTTTTCTCAAGTTTACATTTTTTGTGTGGCAACTTTGGACAGAAAATTATTAACTGCCTTATATCTTTCTAATTCTCGTCTTTTCTGGGTCCTTATTTATACTTAGCATCAGAAGTGGTAGCATAAAGAATTTCCTCCAGGCAAACCAGTATGGATCAGTTAGGGCATGGACAGCCCCCAGCAATTGGGGTGGTTGGTAGTGCAGCTCAAGTGTCATATGCCCTCAATCCATATGAATCTAACCAAATGATTGGGGCCTCCCAACCAGGATCGGTAGGAGTCATGCAGTCTCCTAGTCAGACAGCAGGTCTCTCTGCCTCTTCAGCTCAGCTTACACAAAACCAACTTGCTTATCAGCATATCCACCACCAACAGCAACAGCAACTGCAGCAACAACTCCAAAATTTTTGGGCAACTCAGTACCAAGAGATTGAGCAGGCCTCTGATTTCAAAAACCATAGCCTGCCATTGGCCAGAATTAAGAAGATTATGAAGGCCGATGAGGATGTAAGGATGATATCAGCTGAAGCTCCTGTCATATTTGCCAGGGCCTGTGAAATGTTCATTCTGGAGTTGACGCTGCGTTCTTGGAATCATACAGAGGAGAACAAAAGAAGGACACTCCAGAAAAATGACATTGCAGCGGCAATTACAAGGACTGACATATTTGATTTTTTGGTTGATATTGTCCCAAGGGAGGATTTAAAAGATGAAGTTCTTGCATCCATCCCTAGAGGTAATGCTCCTGTTGGAGGCGACGGTCTTCCCTGCTATTATGTGCCACCTCAGCATGCCCAACCAGTTGGTGCTCCAGGGATGATCATGGGCAAGCCTGTAATGGATCAAGCTCTTTACGGCCAACAGATGCGCCCTTACATGACTCAGACAATGTGGCCACATCTGCAACAGGAGCAGCCGCCCTCAGATTCTTGAATGAGAGGAATAGCTGACTGATACACTGTGGGTCTAATTTGAAAATCTCTTGCGCGCCTCACAAGTTAATTGTATGTTTTTTTATTTTAATATGTAGCTATTACAGTTAAAAACTTAAGAAGCGCTTGTTTTTGGTTATTTGACACATCTTTCCTCCTCGTGTAATAGCACCTTGGATAATTGGATTCCATAGATTTTCTCATTTAGTATGTGAAATATGAAGTTATTCTCGAGCATGACATAATCTATATGCTCTCTACATCCTTTTCTTCAGCATGGTGCCCCCATCTTAATTGAATTACAATGTTTATTCTTTGAAGAGGTTAAACATTTTAATTCAATTAAGATGTCCCCGTTGACTTGAGAGATTGCACCAACAAGACTACTCTCAAAACCTGCAACCGACAATCAAATCAGATGCTAAGAACATGCGAATTTCTTGGCCTTATCTGCAGTCGGAGCTGCAGCACAAACCTATCTCAAGCTACGTTTATAGTTTGGCATCAAAAGCTAATAACTACGTTTGCTTGGCACCTGTTTTAACAATTGAATTTGTTTTCTCAGCCAGAGCATTCACATTTGTTTCATCAAAGTCATATCTAAAATTTGATGAAAAGTACATATTTTTCATAAATCCAAAACCTCCCTAACCATAACCCTACATTGGATTAGTCAAAAAATTAATATAATATAACTTTTTTAATAATGATTTCAGATTATGCCACCACTGTTTAAGTATTAATCAAGGTTAATTAGGTTGAAAAAAAATTAGTTGGAAAATAATAATTTAAATATAAAATAAAATTTTAATTAACATATTAATAAAATAATGGGAATAGACCATGAACAGTATGTCTTCAAATATAGAGATAAAAGTAAATACACTGTAGCTCAAACTTGGAGTTTTGATTGTTTACTGAATCCAATGCAACGCTTTTAACCACAAACCATTTAAATTTTGAAGATTCCTCTATTTTGAAGAGACCGATGCCAGTGCTTAAAGCACTTTCTACTTGAGCATTAGAATTGGATTGGTCATCCCAACCTTCAAAATTTGAACAATATGTAATTTTTTAACTTTTAACTAATCACTTAACACTTAAAATCTACATTGGATTAACTATTACATTCTTTATAATAATAAAATATTATTATTTTTCATTATTTATATTCTTTAATTAATTTTTAATTTTTATTAATTTTTTATTTTATTTTCATAATCTTCAATAACCTCCAACAATTATACATTTTCATTTGCACAATCCAACAATATATAATATAGTAATCTCATATGTACAAAGATGGTAAAATGGAAAATGCTAGTTTGTCATCTTGCTTTATCCACTCACTTTGACCGCTTGTGTGTTTATTTATTTATTTATTACATAATAATTAAGAAAGTGATTTTTAATGTATTAGTGTATTGTTTTATTTTTTTAAAATATTTAAATATGTTAAAAAAATATGAAAAGAAAAATGAGAAAAAAAATGAAAATGCCAAAATGGCCTAGCAGTCAAATAGAGCAGTGCTGCTTTACCGCGTGCTACTCAGGCAGCATTGTGGCACCACTCTGGTAAAATCTCATATGTAAATAAAAATCTCATATGTACAATCCATAAAAATCTCATATCTATAATATAATAATCTCAAAATATAATAACATAACATATGAGAAAATCACATGATCACAAGCATATAACAAAAAGAGGGAAGAAGTAGAGTCGCGGGAAGGGTGCCGAAATATAATAAATAAATACATTTAAACTTGTTACAGTATATTTCATATTTGAAAATAATGATAAAATTACTGTAGCTCATATTTTAAATGAAATCAGTTTGACTAATTCAATGTGGGCCAAATGTAGATGATATTAACTAAATTTGAAGATGAAAAGACATTTGATTAAGCCAATGCTCTAAAAGCTAGGGGAATATGGCCTAAAAACATACAATGGGCTAATGAACGGGAATCTCGTCTTGCTTGAATGGTATCTTTCGTCACTTTTTGCGAGTTAAATAAGGGCCGATGGTTTAGATGGTCAAGACAGTTTCCTCGAAATTATGTGTTTACATATGAAGAAGAGATCATGAGAATGACTATTGCATTAAGAAAATGGACCGACCCATGGAGAAAAGTAAAGTATCTCAATCTTCTATACAGTACGATACCTCTTCAACACTGCTTTTACTGCTCCTCTTGTTAATTAAGTGTACACACTAGGGGAGAGAGAGAGAGAGAGAGAGAGAGTAGGTTCAGCCCAGGAATCTTTCCTAGGTGCCACCCTTGAACTCCGGACTATGAAACAACAGCATCAACAGGCAGGACATATATCCTCCAAACTGCAGGAAAAGATAAAGCTTAGATTCGAATCTTGCTTTCCACTTAAAAATCATTCTCAGAGCCAGAGGAGCCAATACCTTGTCCCCAAGCACTCGATGATATCACTAGTGAGGGTAGACCTTTTCTTATTCTGAAAAGCAAGTGATGCCGCCTTCCTCATCAAAGCAGACCCAGCAATGCACCCCAGTATTGTTGGATTAAATTTGCTGAAACAATTCGCATATTTAAGGAAAAAGCCAAATTCGAATGAGGTAAAGACTAACAAGAACTGAGAATTAATAACTGTAAGCAACTACATTGTAGCTATATATATATATATATATTAAACTGCAAACCTGATACTCGTATCCCCTTCTGCAGCTGAAAGATGTTGACGGGCCCATGATAAAAATACTGCAACACTGGACCAACATAAAGGAAATATCTGTTATTAAAAGCTGACTCGATCTTTGTCACCTCTCAAGGTATGACTACTACATACAGATGCAAAAGTATGTCTCATTCGTAATCTCATGAATCAGCTCCAATTTTCTTTACAAGACCCAAGCAGGGTGTTTGGAAAGGCATAATGTTAATAGTTTTAAGTGTGGAAGTTGAAAGACATTAAGGAGCCAAAAAACACAAACACAGGGGCCATGATCGTGCTATTGGAACCACTTGGAGTTGAAAAAAATCAGAGGTCAATATGGCAGCAAACTTTGCATACTCATTGGTGTGAATATATGAGACTTCTGTTTGGCATGGGGACGGGAAGCAATATAAAGCACTCCACTCGACTACACTTAGTCCCAACATCGGAAACAATCCAGCATCAGCAAAAATTTTCTCTTGTAGAATATTTGTTGAGATTATAGATAGTCACTTGCCTTCCAGAAAGTATATCACCCTGGCCACCACAGCGTCTTGGGGAACCATAGATGCTAACTGATTTTACTGCAACAATCGTCAATTAGCATAATCAAACCAAATTCCAGAACTGCACTATTTTAATCACATAAAGTAGTAGCAATGCGTCAATAACCAAAGTTGCCTGACAAAGGACGTCAGACTACTTCACTTTGGTTCACAAAGTGGGCCCAAGTTATGTGACTCGCAAATTTCTCAAATTTATACCTAAAGTGATGCCATATGCAAAAGTTCGAATAAAGATGAAACAGTTGTTAGACAATATTCTCCAAAAGATCTTTAAAAATGCTTGCTCTGAAACATTTTCCCCCTTGTTAGTTTGCCTTTTTTTTTCAAAGATTTCCTCATGAAACGCCCTCTTGTCAATGAGCTAGGGTTCTATAGGTGGGCTCCTCTTGCTTTTACTTGGCCATCTTTTCTTAACAATTCACAACCAATAAAACAGTGGGATTAACATTTCTTACTTCAGTCTTATTTAGATTAGGTTTCTTCTCTTTCTCCATTTTCTTGGTAATTGATTATAGGTTGGTGAACACCAAGCAAACAAAAACCTTCAATTTTTCCACATGTATTTACTTTTTTTCCCTTTTTGGCATACCTTTAAATAACATTAAAGAAATCTGATTATAATACAGAAGTTGATCCGAGCTGCTCTATGGTTGGCCCTAGTAGACCAATTAGACTGTTGGCTAAACTCGGGTTTTTAAGATTGAGACTTAATATAAACTTACATGATGGGCATGTATCTGGATTACAAGACCAATGCTGCTAGGAACTAATCACAGGAAGAACTATAATCACTAAATCCATAAGCTTGAAAAACGTACCATCACAGTCCCTATCCTACATTGCAAGGTTTGCAGGCAATTAATATATTTGTGGTGTCACATCTACTGCACTGCCATTGTTGACCATCTATGATTCCGAAAGAATTAAACAACATTTCAAACCCACGCGTAGTATGATGTACTTCACAAAAAGTACCATATACTATTTAAGAATAAAGTTCGGAAATTAATATACCAAACAAATGAAAATACAATATCACAAAATCATCTAATTCAGTACCTGTCTCACCATCACTAATGAGGTCAGATTTTCCTTTCTGTAGGATGGTTACACCACCAACCCTGACAAAGAAGGCACAAACTTTAGCAAGCTTTCTTAGACGAATGAATTCAGACAGAAGAAAAATGTATATACCCACCCAATAAACTTCAAGGTTTTATGTAGTTCCCAAGAGAGGTAAAAGTAGTTAGCATGAAGTGGAAAGGAAATTGTGCAAAGGGTGCACTATAAATGGTGCTAAGTGACACTAGCCTACATCCATTTTTAATCCTTTTTTGCTATTAAACAGATGGTTCGAGTTGATGGAACAATAACTCTCGGCTGTCCACAACGTTCTAACTTCTAAGTTCCATAGATGCAGAAATACTGAGATAAGACCAAACAAAAATTCAATTCAATCAACAGAATTGATCTGCTGATGCAACCTATGCATGGTAATCATCCAAGGAGTGCAGCTATGCTGCTAATGAATCTATGAGGAGGCAACCCCTTGTCCACCTACTTCCATTCATTTAACTTGCATGAACAGTTACAAGGAATGGAAGCTTTCCATGTAGCAAAAAGCCCTATTGGCATCCCCCAACCTCTCTGTATGTGAATGCATTTATGAGTGACTGTAAAACTTTGTATGCTATGCAGGAGAAAAACATCTCTATACCTCCATAGCAAAAAAGAATTCAGAAGATAACTTTACCCTTTGGCTAGAGCTAGTAATTGCTCATGAGCGTCTTGCTCATTAACTTCACAATTCAGCACTTTCTGAATGAGGCGCTTATATTCATTAACATTTGGGGTAAGGACAGCCAAGGGATAACCACTAACAAGATCGAGACTGTCCGTAACAAGAAATAGTCCATCCTGGAAAAGACCCATATTTTCAGGTGAAAGGCCAAACACATGCCATGCAGTAAAAGATACAAGTAGAAAATAGAATTATGAGTATAATTCTGAATGAGAGACTGTTTATGCACCCATAAATTACATACCCCATCTATAACAATTGGGACGTTGGACTGTCTTGCATGCTTCAAGATTTTGCTAACACAGTCCTGGAAATAATGAGTCAGAGAAGATTTTAGGATGGCATTTGACACAGAGCAGTGTATATTAAGAAGGTTGGTAATGTACAACTGAATGCGAGAAAGAAAGAAAATGTGAAAAGTCTTTCCCATCACAACCCTAAGGATATTGTATAAAAATCAAAGAAATGTGCTCCACACTGAATCAAAAGAGATGTGGTAACACATCTATGTCATAAGTTAATGCTGTGCAACTTCATGGCTTAAGTTGATGTTCTCAAGTGAACTTTAGACTCAGCAAACCACATCAAGATTCAATTAAAACACACCAGAAGAAATGGGTCCCTTCCAAGGCCTGGACCAACAACAAGGCAGTCGAATCTTTCCATCCACTTATCGACCTCAGCAAGAATCTTGCCGGATATGGATAGCTTGTCCTCATCCCTGAAAACATCCTTTGAAAATCAATATCCTACACAATGAAAAAGTTTGCAGGTTCCAAGGGAGAAGCAGACTTGAATATAAAAGTGCAAAAACTCGCCTAACACTGTAGGATTCTTCTAGAACAGGATGCACAATCAACTCAGGACTGTAGCTTTTTATGACTGGAGCGGCATCTTTTGTACAGAAAACATGAGACAAATCAGCACCCTGAAAGGAAAGAAGGTAACTAAAACCATTCAACTGATAGATCCTTAATAAATAAAAATGACAAAGCCCTTTGAAAAAAAGAAACAGGAATTTTAATAGGTTGTATGCTTGAATTGAAACTAGCTAGAGATAAAGAAAAAATAAAGAAAAATAAGGCAGAGCACTAACAATTTTTAAAGCAGAAATAGCTGCAAAATATGGAGCACCTGTGTATTCACGACACCCGCCAATAACAGCTATCTTTCCTGATAGGACACAGAGTGATTGAAGGGATGAAATTTTCATTGTCTCATACACAAAAACAGATAAATACACTTTCTACCCTTCAACTAACATGTGTTTTACAATTTGCACTCTAAACTACCAACACTGACACATTGCATTTAATTATCAACCTCCATTGGCTATCAAATGGCACTTTCTGTCCAAGTCTGATAATTAATATGTCCAAGACTGATAATTAATATGATGAAAAATAGGTAACATGGCACTTCGTGATTGTTGAATCTTATCGGAAGGTGTACAATGAACTATCAAGATCATGAAAAATAGGTAACATAAGACATCATGACAGTCGGATCTTAATGAATAGTGCTAGTTAAACAATAGTCGGAGGGTGCAAAGTGTAACACCTATTAATTGTTAAATGGAAAGTGCATTTATCCAAAAAAGGAACAAACAGATCATATTGGGTAACATAAACATGGCAAAAAGAAGCCTCCCTTCATTTCAATTATTCCCTTTATTATAAAATGTCACCATTCAGCAACAACAATGATCATTTCAAATAAAATAAACCTTCTGGAATCACAAATGTGGCCGCATGCTCCGCCACATTGGGGGATAAATTCTAGACATATTTTTATGGGACTTCTAGGATTACCACAGTTTTCAGTTATCAATCACCAACTAAATTTAGCAGGTAGAGTTAACCTACCCATAAGATGTAGAATTAAAAAGAAAGAACACAAGAAGAGGAAGAGAAACTAAGAAGACTGGATCAGGCTCTCTCACCAGCCTGGCCTTTATGTTTATTGAGATCAAGGGTTGGAGTAATTGCTCGCAAAATGTGCTCAGCATCGGCTTCCAAGGAAGTCCCACTCAGTGCCTTAGTTTCTTGCATTCTTTGCTGATGGGTTTGATTGGTGCAACCCCCAAGAGACCTTATCAAGAACTGTTGTCTTCTGAAAATAGCCGAGGAAGCCAACATAAAATCTTTTTTGCTACCCAAAAAGGCAAACTGACAGTTTATGCCATGTTTAACAATCATGAGCCACTCGGCACAACTTTCTTCAACTGACAACAGAAAAAACACGATGAAATCTAGAGAAGTTTGCACAATACAAAAAAAAAAAATCTCAACATTGTTGAGTTCACCACATCATTGCATAACACGCTATCATTATTATCATTATTATTGGAGAAATGAGATTTTTAGTCGTGGAGTGAGCAAGTGTCACGCAATCCCTTTGTAAAAAGTGAGTAAATAAGGGACCTACATGAAACAAAAACTAATTTTTTAATAGTGGACCCCACTCTTTTTCAAAATGATTGCGCGATACTTACACACTCCACAACTGTATATAATCACTCTTATTATTGTTACTGTGACTTTTACTCACTTGAATAAATTATCACTTTGAGAACAAATTGGAAGCCAAGAAGAGCACTTACATTGGAAATGTGTGAAAATGTAATGCAATTCACAGAAAACATAGAAAAGAATTTGGAACAATGCAAAATTAATCTTCAACAAGAAAAACAAAGGAAAAACATATGTAGTCATATCAGACTCCCCATTACCAATTTTCCCCGGTGATGTTTGGCTAGCCACTCGGGATTCCTTTTACTAAAACACAGACTAAAGGATGCTTAACGCAATATATGAACCGAAAAGTGAACAGGAATTAAAGTTAGCAAATTTAGCTGAGTTTTATTTGTGCTGAATAATTAACACAGTACCCGAGCTGCGCTAAGATTATTGGATCTATGAATTATAATCTACACGGAAATACTATAACGAAAAATTTCAGAAGAATTAGATCGAATTGTGCGCACCTTTACGGATACGATACCGCGGTCCGCAGACGAAGAAGAAGAAGAAAATGAGATGGTTTTCGGCTGTGAGAGTCGGTAATAGCCGGACAGCCCATTGACAATGCGTACGTAGAAGTTATTCTAGATGAAGAGATCATAAGCCGCAGTCGAACTGGGCCTCGTAACTGAGCCCATTACCTAAGGCGTACGTCTACATTTTGTTGTTTCTTTTTTTTTTTTCAGTAATGTTAGCGTGCAAACCCTTTATAAAAAAAGTAAATTTCACTAATAAATAATAATTTTTTATATATATTTTTAAAGTAGAGAGTCTAGAGTTCACTTTTTTACAAAGACTTATACAAGACTTATTTATTTAGAACTTGTATAAATCATTTCTTTCTTTTTTTGTGATGTTTTATAGATTAGAATTCGAAGAATTTCAACAGGAGATAAGATGACTTTGAACCTTTTTAAATTTGAATGGATTTCTCATGCATACATGCAAGAATTATCATGGTTGAGATACCTATTTATCTGATAAGATGTCGTTGAGAGTTTAGCTTACTTTTGATTAAAAATTCACTAGACACAAGATGGAATAGACAAAATTAGAAGAATAATGGAGAAGTCAACTTATTTTTTTTACTTAGAATAATCTTATAGATTCACTTCTGTATCTAATAAAATTTTAACTAGAGGACATAAGACAAATTGATTGATGAGAGAGAGGGCCCCAAGCACACAAACATTTGTCTGTTGGCAACTTGCATGGACAGGCCCGAGTTTCATATTCATTTGTCATCTTTGGCAAGTAAAGCATTAGTAGCAGTGGATTCAAAAAAATTATATTTTGATCAAAATTTAATTAGATTGTATAAAAATTTACCGTAATAGACTCAATAAATTTACAATATTTTTAAATTTGATCATTTTTACTGGCTAACCTAAATTACTGGCTAAATATTATTTTGATATAAAAAATTCTTCTTTCCCGATTTTTTTTGACATAAATAATCCAAGTCGATATTTTTAATATAGGATGTGTATAGAAGTTGCTATCGTTTCGGAGCATTAGGGTTTTCTCACCCATATTTAGATTGGGTTTGACGGCCGCCGAAAATAAGTAATTTTGATGATGTTATAGGTGGCAAAAAGATTAGAGAACACTTCAAGGCAGTTAAAGAGATTTGGTTTTTGGGCACAGCTTGTGTGCACTGTTGTGGCTGCTGTAGCCTGTGATTCTTTCCTTTTCGGTCGTCGTTATTGGGAAGATATAGTCGGTTGCTACTTTTTATGCTGTTGTTGCTGGGATTGCCACGACATTCATTTCAATATTTTGGTCATTTATTTAGAATTAAAATAAATGAAAATGTTAAAATTAATATTTTAATAGAATAATGATAGATTTAGAGAGTTTGTTAAGTATAATTGAAAAGTGGTTAGCTAAATTTATAAAAATAAATTTTCTAGTTAAATTTTGGTCAAATTTTATTGAATCCACTACTAATGATCTAATACGAAAAATGTAAGGAACAAAGAAGGAGAATAAAAATAGAAATGGAGGTGCAGAGAGAGTTACGCATGGAAGGAATAAAGGAGCAGAAAATCGTGCTCTGTGTAAATTGCCTTACGGAGGATGTACAGTCCTGTTGCTTTATACAAGGGTTTCTTAACAGAATAATATTCTTCCTACAGCTCATTAAGTGGATATTACAAAGAATGAAATAATAACAAATAAATGAATACAATTGAAATAAACAATAAACAAATACATTGATTTATCCTTTATCCAAATGGACTAAGACATATGAGCGACTTGCAGAACTTGGAGGAGGAGAGTATGTGGCAGCTTGATCATGAGCTTTGCTATCTTGAGGCTGGGCCTCACGTTCATAATCTAATAGCCTCCCGCAAGGTGGAGAGTAGAGATTTACTACTCCCTATCTAGGTGCAGCTGTAGTAGATGGGCAGGCAATGCTTTGGTGAAGATGTCTGTCAATTGAGCTTGTGAGGGGACATGAAAGGTGATGATACTACCTTCTTGAATTTTATCTCGGATGAGGTGGCAATCCAACTCGATGTGCTTGGTTCTTTCGTGAAAAACTAGGTTGGCGTCAATGTGCAAGGCCGCTTGATTGTTACAATAGAGCATGGCACCTTGTGGATGTGGAACCTGCAAGTCAATAAGTAAGAATCTGATCCAAGTAAGTTTAGAGCATGTGGATGCCATGGAACGATACTCGGCTTCAGCGGAGGAGCGAGAGACCACTGTTTGTTTCTTTGACTTCCAAGAAATAAGACATTTTTCAAGAAAAATGCAATAACCTGTGACAGAGCGACGTGTGTCGGGGCATGATGCCAATCTGAATCACAATAAGCACTTAGCTGCAACTGAGATGTGGAGGGCAATAAAATGCCCTGACCAGGTGCTGTCTTTAGATATCTAAGAAGCTTGTGAGCTGTGGCCAGATGTGAAGATGTGGGGCAGTCCATAAAGGTGCTTAAAAGTTGGACAGTGTAGCTAATATCGGGGTCTTGTGATTGTGAGATATAATAATCGTCTAACTAGTCTTCTATAAGGGTTGGGATTTGAAAGAGGCTGCCCCGTATCCTTACTCAACTTGAAATTTTGTTCAAGGGGCAACTTAAGTGGCTTACATCCAAGGGAACCAGAATCTGAAAGATATGGGGAGAATAGCCGCGGGAGAGAAAGATAGAAGCTTTTTAGCTACAGGAGAGAAAGAGGAAAGAGATACGGGAGAGGGAAGAAAAGAAAGAGGAGGGGAAAAAATACTAGAAGAAGAGAAATCAAGAAGAGACGACAGGAAATGGAAGAAAAGAGAAAAAAGAGAAAAAAATAAAAAAACTAAAAGAATCCAAAAGAAGGAAGAGACACGAGAGAGAGAAAGGAAAGAAGAGAAGAAAGAAGAGACGCAGGAGAGAGGAGCCGAAATTAATAAACAATACTTTAGAACAGTTCTTTAAAAAAAGAGGAAATTATATTGATAAAGTTTTAAATGATAAGGGTTTGGTTAAATCAACGTGGGCTAACTATTGATTAACAAAAGTTTTTTATTTATTATTGATTAACTATTTTTTATTTACAAAAGTTTTTTATTTAACTATTGATTATTTATTATTTATCCATATTTTATATTTTATATTTTTTTTATATTTTATATATGTTTTTTATCAAATTTTTTTTATATAAATAGTGAATAAAAAATTTAAAATATTTTAAAAAGAATAAACTTAAAAAAAATATTAAAATATTAAAAAATTAAAAAAAAAAGAATTTGATTTGATGAAAGTTGTGTAATAAAATTTTATTTCAATAAAGTTTATAAAATATTATTATTTATATGTCAAATCAAATCATGAGAGATAACTCAATAATGTTCGTCTTTTTTGTCACGGAAATCACGAATACTTTATGATCCATATATTTATCTGGTTCGTTCAATAAATGTTTGATGTGAACAATAACTGTGTTAGCTAGTGTCAGCTCCCATTGTCATCTTGTCAGTTGAATTTCTAGCTCAAAACATGATTGTCTATTTATTTAGAGATTTTTTTAGTCATAGTCTTGTTCACTTATTACTCTATTTTATTATTTCCTACTCGATTTTTTTGTATGAACATTGTTATGTATAAGTCTATATATTACATATTAAATTATTTTTTATTATTTTTAATTTTTTTTCAATTTTTTTATTTATTTTAGTCTTCTTGAAATATTTATATTTTTTTATTAATCATCCATATAATACACATTTAATAAGAGAAACAAATAAAAAAAATAAAAAAAATTATGATGTGTGGTGTGTAGGCTGATGCAAAGATTAATTCTTTTTGTATAGGGGTAGCAGGGCCCCGCCAATGCATGGGTGGGCGGGCTATCCCGCTCCACCCATGCGAGGGCGGGGATCCTAGCAGAGCCCTGTCCCGCCTCCATCTCACATATATAATTTTTTTTTATATTTATATATATTAATAAATATATTATATATAAATATATATAAATTATTAAATACTTGTAATTGTATTCAATCATTAGATTAGATTGTCTTGACTTCTTGATCAATTTTTATATAAGAGGTCAAGATAATATAATAGTCATCCTATTATTTAAGGATGACCCCAGTGGGGCATAAGAAGTCCTACATTACTTAAGTCCTTAAATAATATGATGACTATTGTATTGTCTTGGCCTCCTATATAAAAGTTAGCCTAGGAGGTCAAAGCAATCCAAAATCTAATTTTAATGAGTTGAAGTTATTTTTGTATTTATAAATTTTAATTTATTATTTAAATTATATTATAATTTGGATCTAAAAAAATATTTTTAGACCAAAATTTTTTTTTAGATCTAATATGTTGGCTAGGTTGGGAGGCGGGACGGATGAGATTTTTTCCCCCACCCCCCAACACCATGCGGGTATTATCCATAATTTTTTACAATAAATCTTCACAACCTCCTCATACTCTATACTCCATATTTTTTTTTTAATTTTTATTATTTTTTTATCAAATTTTTATTATATGAATAATTAACAGAAAATTTGAAATAATTTAAAAAGAATAAACTCAAAAAAAAATATTAAAAAAAATTAAAAAATATAGTGAAAGTTGTATAACAAATTCCAAATTTTTAGGGCTTCATGTGTTCATCTCAAATTGTTCTGATAATTATGCCTTTATTAAACAATTCGGCTAAGCCGTAAGGGAAGGTGGGTGGTTATGGAGTACTACTATCATTTGATAGAGATATTTCTCTTATTATCTAAAAATATAATATAATATTAAGAATTTGAAAATGTTTGTATGCTCAATAATATTGATTAATAAAAAAGGTATTGCTATGCATAAACCTATACACCACATACTAAACTGTTTATTATTTTTTTAAAATTTTTTTTCATTTTTTTTATTTTAGTCTTCTTGTAATATTTATATTTTTTTTATTCATCATCCATATAATACACATTTAATAAGAGAAATAAATAAAAAAAATAAAAAAATTATGATATATGGTGTGTAGGTTGATGTAAAAATTAATAACTATTTTTTGTTTCATTTTTTTAATTTAGAAAAATAAATAAAATATTGGTCACTTTGTTGACCATTACTCTCGGGTTGCGTACCAATAGCCATTAAAATTACGCTGTCTTTAGAAATTGATGTAGTTTTCTGATTGACTATTTTTCAAATTTTATGAAAACATGCATCATCAAAATATAATATTTAATAAATATATAACATTATTTAAGATATATATTTATATAATAATAAATATTATTCAATCTAGTTTATATACTTAGAAAAATTTAAAGATCCAAAAGGAGTGATGGTTTGGATGGGTCAATTGCCATATTCAGAAGGGTAGTGTAGGAATTATATTAATTTTGTTTGAGAAATGGCTTTACAGCCGCACCCTAGTGGGTTACAGAAGGCCGGTTAAATCTTCCACGTGTCAAAAAGAACAGAAATTAAATTAAATTAAATAAATAAAAATCCCACTCGACCGAATAATTAAAGATCTTTCTATCCACGTTCTCTCGTGGGACTACTAGCCTATCCTAGCCGTTATCCACCTAACCTTTTGTTTTCACCGCTTTGATTTGAGTTGAGTTTAGCCACTCCCCACTAAACTCAACTCCCAACCCCTACACTATTCTCAGTGTCAGTTCCACACCCACTTCTCTCTCTCTCTCCTTTACTCTACTCTACTCTACCAAAACCATTCTCTTTCCCCACTCTCGCTCGCCATCTCTCTCTCTCCCTCTCTCTCTCTCTGCATATGAATATGAATACGAATATGAATGGTAAAGTAACCGAAAAAGCGGAAGAAGGAAAAGGAAAGTAAAAATAACTCCGCCATGAATGCTTCCTTGCTTACTTGACACCCATCCCTTTTTCTCTTTTTGAGTTGGCATTTATAGCGTAAACAATACTGACCGAACAAGCAAGCCAGTTGAAGACATGGTTCAACTCCACTATCAATGACTTCTTATATTGCTTTCATCCAACTCTTTTGGCCCAATTCGTCCCACAAAATTTGTCCTTTTTTGTCATTCGAATTTTGTTTTTCCCACCAAGGAACCCAGATTTGGAAATCTGCTCTTGAGTTCAAATGTCAGAGAAACCATCTGTACCCGACCTCGAAGCCATGCCAGTTTCTGAACTTTTCAAGAGATTTAAGCGCTTGAGGCTGTTTGAGCCGTCCGTGGGTGTTCTGGGATTTGTCTGTATTACTGTCTTTGTGATTTGTTGCTTCTTCTACTTGGATCACAGAACTGTGGCGAAAGGGTTAATGTTTCCCGGCCAGTCGGGGAGGTTCAAGTGGTTGCAGAATAAAGGGTCTGGTAAGGGCCCGAGCGTTGAGTTTCTTGATAAAAGGGGCGACGGCTGTGATGTATTTGTGGGGGATTGGGTGTGGGATGAGAACTATCCTTTGTATCAGTCCAAAGATTGCAGATTTCTAGATGAAGGATTCCGGTGCTCTGAGAATGGGAGGCCTGATTTGTTTTACACCAAGTGGAGATGGCAGCCCAAATATTGTAATTTGCCCAGGTTCTTATCAAAATGTTACTTTACTTTTGCTTTCAGTACTGTAGCTACTGTTTGGTTGCTGAGAAAATAGGGAAAAGGGAGAAGAATTTTATTTTTCGGTGCTAAGACGGAAAAGATATTCTGTTCGATAAGTTTAAATATTTAGGACTTGAGAGAAGGAGGAATTCAAACTCTCAGCAACTAGATGGTTGAATCATTCTTGTTGGATTTTTCAAATTGTATACTCCGTGGGGCTTGTGAAAAGGTTTTTGGATGATTTGAACTAAGCCTTTCGTACGTCGTAAAAAAGAACAGAAATTACCAAACTTTGAATCGTCTTCTCTATTAGCTTCCTTTATTTTCTTAACAACAGAAGGATTCGATTATTTTACTGTCTGATTTCTCCTTCAGGGTCGGGCTAATTGCCAAACTTTCATGCTAATTGTCAAACGTCTGTCTCTGAAAGTGAATTTGCCGGCAATGGACAGAAGACGTTACGAAAATACTTAATGTACTTTAATATTTTATTCGCAAAGCAAGCGTTTAAGACTATTGCAGTTGAGATATTTTGATTGGCTATTGATAAATTGTCACTTATACCAAAAACTTGAGCTTATGTCATGTGGGGAATTTAATCATTTTATTAGTTCTAAACTTACTTTTGGCTTGGTTTGTATTGCAGTTGTAGTGGACATATTTTTATTTTTTGATAAGTAGTTGTAGTGGACATATTTATCATCCAGAAGTAATCTAATGCTCTATGAAAGGGCAATATATTTAGTTTCACCATGGAAATGAATTTCTTCTACAAATGGATATTCTGACAATGAACAAAAATGTTAAATGGTTGAACTTCTTATGCCATTTTAGCCTGTACTGAACAATGTAGCTTTCCTAGATTTGGAGCATTTCCTCTGTGTTGTAGCTTTGCCCCATGAGCCTTTGGATGGGGCTAGTACCATAGGCAACAAAGATAAATTCCATTACTTTTTTTAGACTAAATTCTTTTGCTTTATCTTTCTGTACGGCATTTCTTTATGTTCATTCATTAATGCTTTACAAATTGTGATGCTACATGGTTAACTATACGATACCCATTACGTTTTCATTTCTAATTCAGATGTCATTTTATTGTCTCTAAAACAGGTTTAATGCAACATTGATGTTGGACAAACTGCGAAACAAAAGGCTGGTGTTTGTTGGCGACTCAATTGGGAGAAACCAATGGGAGTCTCTCCTCTGCATGCTCTCATCTGCAGTTCTTAACAAGGATTCAATCTATGAAGCAAATGGCAGCCCGATTACAAAGCACAAGGGATTCCTAGTGTTCAAGTTTAAGGACTTCAACTGCACCGTGGAGTATTACAGGTCTCCATTTCTTGTATTGCAGAGCAGGCCCCCTGCCAGAGCTCCCCAACAGGTAAGGACAACCTTGAAATTGGATCAAATGGATTGGAACCATGTGACATGGAGAGAAGCGGATGTGCTGGTGTTAAACACAGGGCATTGGTGGAATTATGAGAAGACCACAAGAGGGTAACTTTAATCCTCTCTCTCTCTCTCTCTCTCTCTATATATATATTTCTGTTTACAATATGTTGTTTGCATTAGGAATGACCTTTCCCCCCTTCTTTGTTTCTTTTATTGTTTTTACTAAATTAGTTATGAACATACAGTGGGCTGGTTTTGAACACTAGAAAAAATTCATTGACGGATTTATAAAGGGCCAAGAAGCTTTTGAAAGTTAAATGGACGGCCTAATCGTTTCTTTTGAACTTTCTTTCCAAATAAGAGAATGAGGTGAAATCCATACCTAATCAACGGTTAATAGAAGTTCTATCACAATGACCGGTGACAAACTCCATGATCAAATGGCCTTCTGATTGGATTAAATAGGCCATATCAACTTTTCAGAAAATATATATATATATATATAGGCCATATCAATGAACCTTCAGTGATAGTATTGAAATCTGGATAATTGATTCCCTTTTTGTGGATGCTTAATAATAATTTGAAATTTTGGATGCTAAATTAATCATAGAGAAACAAAAGGACTAGGTGATGAATGAGATAATGAATGCTTATAACCTTATTACTTCTGAGAGAAAGCTCTTTTCTTTTTCTCGAGGGAGGGAGGTTGAACTGTTTCTTAGTTTCTAGTGATATCTCCTATCCAAATTGGATGTTTATGGGTGGCTTTTCTTTTCTTCTCCATGAGTTTAACCTTTTTGTTATGTTTGATACAACAATGAAAAAGTCGAGTTCTTGCTACACTTTCAAATAAAGTAATGTTCTTGTTGAACGAACAGCTGGGCCTTCATTATAAAATTTAAGCTAAAAAAAGAAGGTTTCAATCTTAGTTATAATTCAATGGCAAAATGGACCCAAAATCCTATCATCTTAATTTTAATTGGAATGAGATTTTCCTATGTATGAGTTCACTCAATAGATCTCCGATGTGACTTTTGCACTTTATTAATTGCGAATGTGGAATTGAATACATTGTATGAAGGAGAATGCTAATTGTTAGGTAGTGTGGCAGAGTCAGTGGATGTTACTAGTGAGACAAGACATGCCTTTAATCATGTTGTAGTTTTGAGCACCTTTGGAACTCACTGAACTCATAATTCCTTTTTTTACATATTTTGTTCAGGGGCTGTTACTTTCAGGACGGTGCAGAGGTGAAGATGGATATGAAAGTAGAACATGCATATCAGAGGTCCATAGAGACTGTGTTGCACTGGATACACACTGAATTAAATTCAAGCAAGACCCAGGTTTTCTTTCGCACATATGCTCCTGTACATTTCAGGTTTGTTTCGTTACTTAAAACAGTTTAATCTCTCTAAAATTCTACATGTATTCTGTGTCTTTTTCATTGTTATTGTGAAGTAATTTGTTATGCATCCTATATGGGAGGTAAATTGCTATATTATGCATTATACAGAGGCGGGGATTGGAGGACTGGGGGAAACTGTCACTTGGAGACACTTCCGGAGTTGGGATCCTCATTGGTTCCTTCTGATACTTGGGTACATTTCAAACTAGCCAATGATATATTATCAGCTCACTTAAACACATCACGAGTTATGAGATTTGAGGTATTGAATGTAACTCATATGACTGCACGTAGAAAAGATGGGCATTCATCTTTATATTATCTGGGTCCGGATATAGGCCCTGCACCTGTCCATCGCCAGGATTGCAGTCATTGGTGTCTACCTGGAGTCCCTGATACATGGAATGAGCTACTCTATGCACGCCTCCTTAAGCATGAGGCTAATCGCACCTGGAACTCAACATAGTATCAGATGCGTGTATGACTGGTGAAGAAAGTTTCTTATTTATATGTAAAAAGGTGGACGTCTAATGCAATGGTAACTCAAGTTTCCAGAAAGAAACAAACGAACTAAAGAAGAAAACAGACACTTAGACAGTTACAAGAGTCTTGTGGGTCTAAGATTTTGATGTTGTTATGGAGATCAGATTACGAGGATATCAGAAGTTTAGTTGGATAAAAGAGTTCCAATTTAGGGCTCAGATGGTTGAGCAATGATTTCTTCAAAGACTTAACACTGTAAAGAAACATTCAGGGTATTTTGTTTTGCTTATCTCAGGTGGCATAATTCTTTGGGGAAAGATATGTAATTTACAAAAAATTTGTTCATATGTTATTTACTTGTACCAATGACAAAATGTTTGTCCTTTTTTTTACCAAATGAATCCATACAGTTCCTGTTCTGCTTATCAGTTGAGGTAGAGGGGCAACGCACTGCATTAATAAAATGTGTCCTTTAATGCNTTTTTTTTTTTTTTTCCTTTTTAGTTAGAGAAAAGATTAAAAAGTCCACATATTTTGTTCAGGGGCTGTTACTTTCAGGACGGTGCAGAGGTGAAGATGGATATGAAAGTAGAACATGCATATCAGAGGTCCATAGAGACTGTGTTGCACTGGATACACACTGAATTAAATTCAAGCAAGACCCAGGTTTTCTTTCGCACATATGCTCCTGTACATTTCAGGTTTGTTTCGTTACTTAAAACAGTTTAATCTCTCTAAAATTCTACATGTATTCTGTGTCTTTTTCATTGTTATTGTGAAGTAATTTGTTATGCATCCTATATGGGAGGTAAATTGCTATATTATGCCTTATACAGAGGCGGGGATTGGAGGACTGGGGGAAACTGTCACTTGGAGACACTTCCGGAGTTGGGATCCTCATTGGTTCCTTCTGATACTTGGGTACATTTCAAACTAGCCAATGATATATTATCAGCTCACTTAAACACATCACGAGTTATGAGATTTGAGGTATTGAATGTAACTCATATGACTGCACGTAGAAAAGATGGGCATTCATCTTTATATTATCTGGGTCCGGATATAGGCCCTGCACCTGTCCATCGCCAGGATTGCAGTCATTGGTGTCTACCTGGAGTCCCTGATACATGGAATGAGCTACTCTATGCACGCCTCCTTAAGCATGAGGCTAATCGCACCTGGAACTCAACATAGTATCAGATGCGTGTATGACTGGTGAAGAAAGTTTCTTATTTATATGTAAAAAGGTGGACGTCTAATGCAATGGTAACTCAAGTTTCCAGAAAGAAACAAACGAACTAAAGAAGAAAACAGACACTTCGACAGTTACAAGAGTCTTGTGGGTCTAAGATTTTGATGTTGTTATGGAGATCAGATTACGAGGATATCAGAAGTTTAGTTGGATAAAAGAGTTCCAATTTAGGGCTCAGATGGTTGAGCAATGATTTCTTCAAAGACTTCACACTGTAAAGAAACATTCAGGGTATTTTGTTTTGCTTATCTCAGGTGGCATAATTCTTTGGGGAAAGATATGTAATTTACAAAAAATTTGTTCATATGTTATTTACTTGTACCAATGACAAAATGTTTGTCCTTTTTTTTACCAAATGAATCCATACAGTTCCTGTTCTGCTTATCAGTTGAGGTAGAGGGGCAACGCACTGCATTAATAAAATGTGTCCTTTAATGCTACCACTTCTGATTGGAGAAAAAATTAAACCTAAAAAACATTAAGCCCCATTTGGATGGTGAAATGAGATGAGATGAAACCGTTTCTGTACCCAAACGGTGCCCTTATGTCTAGCATGATGTGTAGCTTAAACCAGCATTACTGGTTCTGCAAGAAGCATTCACCCATGAGTTTATCACAAATTCAATCTGTTTAATGGCCAACCTGACTCCTCCAGGGCATATCCAAAGAACATCCACAAAAATTAAAAGTTAATAGAAAATTTTCATTTCATTTATGTTCGATTTTGTTGATGCGGCATTGATCACAATCATTCGATCAACTCTTAATTTTATTTATTTATTTTAAAAAATCAAGGATTAATCAAATAAGAGACCGATCGAGGGACCTCGACAAGCTACTTCTCTGCCCCAGCAATCTCCTCGGTGCTAACTTTGAACCCGGCGAAGATGTAAAACCTTCTCTCTCTCTTGACGTTGTCTCTAACATTTGGATTACAAACTCGCTTACAAAAATTATATTTACAAGCAGGTGTGTTGAGCAATTTAATAAATTGGTTAATTTGATTTGGAAATAAATTTTTAAATTTTACCAATCAAATCTGAATAGTTATATGGATAGACACCGGCTCGATCACAGAACTTTTCATTATTTTTTCGTGTGTTTCTGGTCAAATTGCTTTATTAGGGACGGGGTCACTGCGTCACAGTTTTCAACCAATGGATCTTAATCTTAAAAAGAATCTAAAACGAGGTACTGAAAACATTTAGAGGTGAATCCCTGATACCTTGTTTAAGAATGATTTTGATTTTATTATGTACTTTTGTCTCCCATTCTTTAGTACTTTTCAATGATTATGAGACCAAGTAACTTGCAATCCTTGCAATGTATTTGTTGTGTGGCATCACCTTATTGGATGTTTACTAGGTATACTCAATGCAACAATGACTCCAACAATTTCGTTTGGTTTATGCATGTGTTATATGCCGCATTGGCTCTGAAGTTTCTAGTATGGTAGCGTTTTCTTTAATATTGGCTTGTCCTTCCAAGACTTGAAGATCTCGGCAAGCTGAAATCAGAGGTTGCTGCAAAGCATGTCATGGAAAGAGTGTGCGGTATCAATATCAAGCCCCAATATTACCGAATTGAGACAAAGACATTGATTTTTTCAGTGATTCAGTATTATGGCTCTTGGTCTTGATTCGATTGAGGCTCGGAGCTACATCAATGTTGTAGCTTGTGGTTTTCTTGGTATGCATCTATAACCCATCTCATTCGTGTTGCTATAATCAGCACTACTCACTTTTGGGCATCTCAATTACTACAGTCTGTTATGGAGTTGTATTGTAAAATGCTATGTACAAGCAAATGCTGGAAGGCTTATGTGAGCCTTGGTACTGATCGGCAGCCTCCCTAAACTTTCGGGCTGGATTCATTACATATCATTCTCAAAGTAACTAGTTGTCACAAAACTCTGTTCATGCTAAGCTGCTGTCTCATTGTCGTTTGGGAAATCTAAAGTATGATTCTGATGATAACCCACGAGAAGCAACTACTAAACCTATGGTAGATGGTGGGACTGAAGGTTTTAAGGGCCGCTCTAGTGTTATTGTGTCAGGGGTCACACCATGCTTTGAGTGCACCATTTGGCTTTCCCCGTATGCACCCTTGCTGAAACTCCTAAACTGCTGCTCATTGTATTGAGTATGCCCACTTGATCAAGTGGGAAGAGGTAATTAATTGCTCATCATTTGTTCTTTTCATTGTTCTTTTCCTTTTCCAGAAGTGTTGGTTTTGAACTGATTTCTTGTTCTCTAAACATGCGTCTTATTTGTAGGTTCATAGAGGAAAGGCTTTTGATCCAGATGATCCAGAACATATGAGGTGGATCTATAATGAGGTTGATAACATACTGTTATTGAGTGTTTTGTTTTAATATTGCCTTCACTATTGGTCGTCCTGTTTATGCTACCTCATCTTGTAGGCTGTCAAGAGAGCTGAGCTTTTTGGCAGGCATTCCTGGAGTCACATATTGTCTTACTCGGGTATATTTCTTGTCTAGGATGTAATTTCTTAAAAGCTTAATTTTTATTCTATTTTCTGTGTAATTACCCTGTGGTTTGGCTCTGGTGTTGTTTGCCTATCCCATGTCTTAAGAATCTATTTATAATTACTTTGCTGTTTGGCGCCCTCTGTACCTGTTTGTTATTAGAACTATTGCTGTTAATAATATAATATAAATAATTAAATATACATTTTCCATCAGTTTAAGCTTATGGGACAAATAGTCTTATGGTATGAGAGTAGATGTCCTGAGTTTGAACTCTGACTCTACACTCCACTCCATTAATTAAATATTCCACGCAAGGGGGAGTTTGGTTCTACTTATTAAGGTGGAATTTGGCAACACGCGAGGTGGAGTGTTAAGGATATAATATTAGTAATTAAATCTATCTTGTCTCATTAGATTAAGCTTTTGAGACAAGTGATAATTTCTGAAGTGCAAAAAGTGTTTTTTTAATATCTTTTACAATGTTCTCAAGAACTCGTTGGGGGTTCAAGATTTGGATATTTAGCTTATAGAAGTGGCTCCACCTTGATGTTTGCAGGGTGTTGTGAAGAATATTATTCCAGCTATTGCTTCCACCAATGCAATTATATCAGCTGCATGTGCACTTGAAACATTGAAGCTTGCATCAAGATGCTGAAAAACTATATCAAACTACTTAACGTGGGTCCAACAAGAAGACCTCTGCTCTGAGAAAATTATGCATTGTTTTTTAGGGAGTTGATGGGGTTACAGACATGGGGATATGGCTGTTGGTGTCTTTCACTTGAAAATTTAGTGCAATGAAATGTCAGCTGGTGAGGCCTAGGTTTAGTTCCATTTGATTCTATAAAATATTCTTCCATAGATGACTCTTCTATAGAATATTCGAAGCCACGGATTCCTTATGAAGAGAGCAATAAAAATTGCACAGTTCTTGATCGTCATGCATAACTTGCTCAGATTAGATCAAACATGCACGAGTAATGCTTCCCATAATGGTCACTTGGATTTCTTGTCTCACACTTGTATGTGTTAAAAGTTTCTCTCTCGGATTTTTTAGACTCTAAACTATCTAATATCAATGATTTCTTGTCTCTCACCTGTATGTATATCTAAGTTTCTCTCCCGAATATATTGAGATTCCAAACTATCTAATATCAATGCATCTGATGTGTCTGTCCGCGTGCTTTGTATTAAACCTTAGAATCATGTCTACATATGCAATAGATATATCCACCGTTTCAGATGCAATGATTACGTTTGGATGCTGAGATAATCTCAGATTGGTTTGAGATGGAGTTGAGGTTGAGTTTGTGTTCCAAACATAAAACCACTCAGCTATACAGATATTAATACTTGTTTCCCAGCAGAGAAACTGATTAGAAATTAACCATACAATATACATGTTGGTAGCTCATAACATTCTGTCATCAAATTGTCAACTGCAACCAGGAATCCCCTTCGAACATCAAAGGAAGAACCCAAATAGATTAATATAGCGCATGCAAAATTCACAACTGCAATCTAGCATTGCAATCCAATATACGTGATAGATAATGCTCATTTCATGGTATGATTAAGAATAACAAATATCATACCGAGGGGTCGTGAAGATCCATTCATCTGCACCATTATGTTTGGAATGGGCGGGTCCCTTAGCCAGCCAGAAAACGGTGCGGAATGTGGACCACACTGACAGCAATATCATGCAGTGTTTGCTTTCCGGAGGAGCGAAGTAGCTGCCACTGAGGTACGATATTTAAGAGAACGAGTGGAGAAGAGTAATTGATGAACATGTTAAATAAATGCTTGGAACTGAACCAGCAGGCTAGATGTCCTAGCAATTTGCACTCTTTTTCTTTTTTTTGTGAGTTAGAAAATAGTATTCTAATTTCTTACGACTCTAGCTTGATGGTCCATGACCTTTCAAGTTCATGCAGAGCTGTACCGACAGTATCCATCTTCTTAATTTATGGGGTATTGGCCCACGCTATACGGCCTTCACTGCTCGACAACGATGCCCTTGTGGCAAATGACTCTGATTGACCTGGTCCTCATACAGATTGGAGAATTTAAGAAAGATACATTAAATAACAGATAACATTTATTGTTATATGTATAAATGAGTGATAAATGTTGTAAGGCCATATTTTATGGATTTATATATCTCCCACTTAATACTCTAAAATATTTCAGGATAAGTTAGAAAAACCTCGATGCTGATGATTAATCCACCTCCCCCTCTCTTTTCTATGAGCAAGTGATTAAGCCAGTACTGGCCTTACTCTTGCAAGGTACTTTTTTTTTTTTTTTTCATCTCATTTTTTTTTTAATTTTTATTCTGTCTTTCCTTTAAACTAAGAGTGATGCTACATCTATAAAGGAATTATACAAAACAATCTCACAAACTGACGTGGTATTATCTGATCTGTTAGATTTACTTTATAATAAAATTAACTTTACAATTTAATGAATCACATCAAGCCGCATCAATTTGTGAGATTATTTTTTTGTAATTCGTTTGTGGTTAGAATATTTCCCTTAAAGTAATACATTCTTCATATTTGCATTAGTCTCTGTCATCAGTTTTATATTTGATATCTTGTAATTGAGTTTTGCATAAGAAGTACTAAAGTTTCCTTGTGGCATTTGGGAAAAGGGTTCTTCTACAGGGACCGAAGGGTTGCACCGATGGTGCATTTCTGTTGTTTTTTTTCTTAGTGCAACCCATTGGTCCCTTTAGCATTTTCCTTTGGGAAAAAGGTTGAGAGAGATTGTGCTCCTTGACAGTCAGAGAGTGGTAGAGAGTCGAGACGTCTATCTTGGATCTAGATATCTGGTTAATGTGGGTTCTTGCCGGCTGTTCCTCATCTCTTTCTTGAAACTGGATAATATCGTAACACACTACCCTCATTCTTGTGCCTTAAAAGTTAAAAGTGGGATTTAGCCAGATTGGCCAACTACATCCAAGACCCCACCACCCCACATGCACATCCCCGTCCTACCCTACTACTACGCCATCTGCTGCATGCCACCATTTCCCCCACCTTTTTTCCTATTTAAACCCACTTATCCCATTGCCTTGGAGAAAAGCCTAAGAGAAGATATTACTGATAAAAGTTTGAGAGAATTAAAAGATTAATTCTTTTTTGGCCTTGTACCAATTACACAACATGGAAGTGGCTATGGAAGTAGAAGATGATCTGTTCTTCGCAGATTTAAGCAAGCAAATCTCTCTTCTAATTTTGGATGAGGAGGAGGACAACCCAGTTGCAAACTGTCCAGTTTCTCTTCAGGTTCTTCATCGTCTCCATCTCTTGAAACGTTTTGGAGGTACATATGAGTTTTCGTATGCGTAGGTACACATATAGTAATTTTGAAGTAGTGTGGTCAATGAATTATACAGGATTTCTCTCGAGCAACCCATCCGCCTGAAAGATTACCTCCAATTCTATATGTGCAAACATGCCAGAGAGAAAGCAAAGGGACCGGAGTTTTCATCCCTCAGTCATCACTGCCGAGAAGGAAGAAGCACAGACAAGGAAGATTTGCTTCTTACAACGCAATATCCCGCAGAAAGCCTGATACTACTACAGGGATGGCCGTTTCCCAAGCGTCTTCCAACCATTCTTTTAGGCCAAAAAAAGGTTGAGTACTAGAGATCCTTTGAGTTTATATAAAAATAATATATAATCCTTAACATATAGGCATAATTCTTAGGATTTTAATTAATATTTGTATATATATATGGTGAATATTTATGTACATGGAAAAGCTATATAAAGTTGGTCACTGTTGAGGTGGAGATCAGGGTTCGCCAAAGGTTTCCACCCCTCCAATAACATGTATGGATGTTATTTAGGTTGATCCAGGACATGAAGCTTTTCATGTATCGTTCGAGCTGGCTGTTAAGGCTATTAATGCAAATCTAATTTCCCAATAAAAAATTGCTGCTGCATTAAATTGTGGACCTTGTGAAAATGACCATTTTGACAGATAACTATAAGCAAATTATTTAAGAAGACAGATGGCCGCCAGTTGTAAAATATTTCCAGTAAGGAGAATCTTTTGTGTTTTGTTTTTCTTGCTTGATGGGGGGAGTGAGTACTCATACGTACATTCTCCTCCTTCAGATAAAGATTTCAAAAAGTCAAACTCGATTGGGAATTAAGGAGTCCCTTTTTGAAATAAAATGCATTGAGATTAAAATTTAAAATAAAATAAAATATTATTAAAATATATATTTTTAATATTATTTTTATTTTAAAATTTAAAAAATTTAAATTGTTTATTTTATTTTATGTGAAAATTTTAAAAAATAAAAAATAAAATAAAATAAAATAAAATAAGATGAAATAAATTAAAAAAAAATTGTGAAAGGAGCCTCAATATTTCCAATGACGAGAAGTAGAAGAATTCATGTTTTTCCACAGACAAAAAGGAGAGTACAAGGCTTCTGAAAGAATGTATGATTTTGCGGTCGATTAAAACGCCACGTCAATACAGTATGATGAGTATAGGAAAATAATATGGTATACAGTATAATTCAGACAAAAAATATTATGTACTAAATAGTATGGTACATGAACAACGTTATGATGCAGCATTTGACCTAGAATCTCATAACCTTAAAAAGGAGATGAGTTTATATCATCTTTTTGGAGGGTCGAAATAGACTAGAGATTAATTAATGGAAAAAAAAAATGAAAATGAAAATGAGTGCGGTGAAGGAAGGCTTCAACATGCTCCAATTTGATGTGGCAATTAGAACAAACGGAAGCACCACAACACCAATTTGTAGATCAAGTGATGGTACTCCTATTTTTTTGATCAGAAGCTTCATCTACAACACCAATTCAAATGTGGGAGAAGCAATAGAAACGTTAGAAGGCATCTAACAGGCGTTTCACAAAAACATGAACAAACTACAAATTCAGGGAGACTCCCAACAGGTGATTGATACAATTTCAAATAACTACTCAAGATCTGATTGAAAAATTCAAAACATTTCATCAGACACAAGATTCCTACTGCAATCCTTTGAAGATTGATTTGTAAGGAAAATTCATCGATCTCAAAATCGATGTACGCATAAAATAGCGCAATGAACTGCTTGCAACCATCAACTTGAAAATTTGTCCCTGTCCACTATCTCAACATCATTGCTGTATTTTCATAGTGGAAATGATTCCTTTTGTAATATTTTACAGTCTAAACTATGTATACTTCTCTTTCCAAGATTTTATGAATGAAGTAGTAAACTTGCCAAGAAAAAAAAGAAGTCTTGGTGTGAAAATCGATGCCTTTTGCATCTTTTCATATACAAGATAGAAGAATAACTCTTGTTGAAGGCGACTTCGTGCACTGATACGCACCGAAAGCTGACGTGGAGGCTGGGTTTAAATTGAAATGAAGATGAAATGATGCGTGTAAAAATCCTTCGGCTGAGCCAACTTTTTTTTTTTTTTTTCTCTGCACCACCTGGAGTTGAGAACTTTTCTTTTTCTCTCCAGATTTTGACGAAAGGACGAGTCCTTTCTTTGTAAAAATCCTTTAATGCTAGGCTTAGCTAACTTCCTTTTTTCTCTGCTATGACCTCCTGAAGTTGGGAATTTTTTTTTCTTTCCAGATTTTGATGAAAGCAGAATCACCACCACCAAAGACTTCTTTTTTTCTTTCCAGATTTTGACTATCTTCTTAAATCCCAAAAGAAAGACGATGATGAAGAGCGACGATAAGAGGAGGTGAGAGAATTTGGCCATGAAGTTCCCACTCTGCAAAAAGAGCTAGTTTCCCTTCAAAATCGCTCATATATTTTTTCCGGTTTCTGAAACCCAGCTAATTGGGGTCTCTTTCCCACACCATTGTGAAATTCAGAAGAGGAAGTGGTTTGTGGACCAAGAGCACCGTTGTCCTGTAGAACGTGAGAGAAAGAGGAAAGAAACAGAGGACTAGGAGCTGTGTGTGGACTGTAGAGTAAAGGAAGTAGGGGGTTGGCTTCATATTTAACGACCGCAGGCGCCTCTGCTTTTTTGCTGAATGGTGAAGGGGGAAGATCAGAAATGGTGAAAATGGACAGCGGAGGGGAGACGAAGACGATACAGCCAACTTCCTCTTTCATTTTCATCTTCTACCTTTTCTCTCTCTTCTATTTACTAAACGCCAACTACTGAAACGCAGATACGGATCAAAGTCAAATGCGTTGAGTTTGGAGTAGTTGTTCGCAGCTCCATCAATGGCTGATCCCAACCTCGCCTATCTATCTCTTCTCCTTCTTGTCCCTCTATCAATCCTCTTCTTCCTCTACCTCATAGTCCGGCCACGCCCCGTCAGGATCCCAATCAAGAACCGCCATGTGTTCATCACCGGCGGATCCAGCGGGATCGGCCTCGCCCTGGCTCAACAGGCCGCTTCAGAGGGCGCGCGCGTCTCCATCCTCGCCCGGTCCCTCGACAAGCTTGAGGACGCGAAGCAGGCGATCCGGCTCGCCACCGGCGTCGACGTGGCTGTGTTCGTGGCCGACGTGCGCGACTACGACGCCGTCATGAAGGCCGTGGAGGAGGCGGGGCCCATCGACGTGTTGATCGTGAATCAGGGGGTGTTCGTGGCTCAGGAGCTGGAAAGGCAGGGATTGGATGAGGTGAAGTTCATGGTGGACGTGAATCTGATTGGAGCTTTCAATATGATCAAAGCCGCTTTGCCTGCAATGAAGCTTAAACGAAGCGACCGTGGGCCCGCCTCCATCGCTCTCATGTCATCCCAGGCCGGCCAGGTATGATTAACCAGAGCCAGAGCCAGAACCAGAACCAGAACCTTTATTCAATTCAATACTGAGCGAATTACTGCTATCATATTGTACTAGCTTTTTAAATTTGTTTTTCTGGTTCTATATTAGGTGGGTATATACGGTTACACAGCTTATTCAGCCAGCAAGTTTGGGCTTCGGGGTTTGGCAGAGGCTTTGCAACAGGAGGTCATTGCGGATGACATCCATGTCTCTCTTATATTCCCTCCGGACACCGACACTCCTGGTCTAGTCGAAGGTATGCATATGAAGCAGAAATGTTTCTAGTACAAACATTTTGGGGTCACAATGTACTACTGCAAGTGATGGACTTTATTAGGATTAGGAATTCCTTTGCACATTTCAAACAGATACTACGAGAAATCATCCCAACTCATTCGTTTTAGATGTGACACTATACTTCTTTTAAGAGTCTGGGTTACTTGTTTATTTATAAAGTTTATGGCTTTTAGGTTATAAAATCTCTTACTTGATAATTATGTATGAAGTTTAATAGTTTTTAGATTAAAAATCTCTCCATGTTTTTGTTGGGAATGCATCGGGTTTTGTTACTCTGCTCGTTAAGTATGTTTCGTCTTCTGACTTTGCAGGACTATAAACTGTTGTGTTGTATTTTACAAAATTCAAGTTTTGTAATTTGCCCTCCGATTGCAGAAAACAAGAGAAGACCACAGCTCACCACCATGATTGCAGCCTCCTCTGGTGCAATGAAAGCTGATGAAGTTGCCATGAAAGCTTTAAGTGGCATCAAATCTGGTAGCTTTGTTGTTCCCTGCAACTTCGATGGTCTGTTACTGTCTATAGCAACTGCCGGTTTATCACCCCAGAGATCATTCCTGATGGCATTTGTCGAAGTTGTTGCCACTGGTATAATACGTTTTGTAGCTCTATACTACCAGTGGAACTGGTATCGAAGTATAGAAAATTGGACGCGCAAAAATAGTAAGTATTCTTCAAAATGATCCCTCAAACATCAAGAAGATTGATAATTTGATATCCCTCTTCTTGTTTGTTTTCTTTTATCACTCGGAAATATCTGTTCGAAATGTGCAAAGGCAAAAAGTTTGGAACGGCTCAGATTGATGTTACTATATATAGTTCTTTCCATTCAAAGTAGATGAGCTCATGTATCATATTCACAATGAACCGGAGTAAGGTTGAAACCTCTGTTTTAAATAAATTATGATTTAAAAAAAAAAAATCAATTATGGTTGCTAATCTAACCGTAGGATTTTGAATTATTGCTTTTTTAATGTCAATGTGTTCAACAGGATTTTGGAACTTCTATGAAGCTATATTATGTCATAACAATGCAAATACCGATTGGTTTAATCTCAGATGCTGTTTTGGCGCACATTTGTACACGTTTATATAATGAATGTTACAGAATGTAGGCAATTTGTGCTGGCTCATATGATTATACCAAAAATTTCTATGATCTTTTCCAGGGACCTAAAAGTTCATGCTGTTTGGGTGTTGGGATGGCGGCTGTCAGTTCAGTTCTGCTGATTACCATCAAAGTTATTACCACATTGATTCTCTTCCACCTTGTGCGCAGCTATGACCTTCCAGCCATGCCATGTTGTGTTAACATATCGGTCACGTTCTTTTCTGCAGCAGATTTTGAACTTTTTGTAGCCGCAATTATCTTTTGGCCCAATCATTTCACTCTGTTTTTTTTTTTTTCCCGAACAGTATTTTCTGTTACAGACATAAATAAAGATATTACATAAAAATAAATCTATATCTACTTTAATTCACATCAATTTTATAGTTTTAATTTTATATAATTCTTTTATGGCTAAAATATTTCTCTGAAAATATATTCTGTTTTATGTCCTACTTTAGCTGCTGACGATCTACGGCTGTACTTTAGGACAGCATCGCAATAAGATTATTTTAAATATGTCATGAATCCTCGAGCTTCTTTTAAAGAGTATTCGCAAAAGATCACCAAGTAATCTGCTATTTAATATTGCATTCATAAACTGGTAAATGGGAGTTTTGCTATCTATAAGTAAATTTGCATACTAATCTATGTATTAATAAAGTTGCCTTCTTTAAATTTAAATTAACATTGCTTTTAATAAAGTTTATTTTCTGGCTAATCATATTGAATGAGTGTGCATGTTAGTAAATCGCTTATAATTAAATTTTTTAAAGAAAAAAAAGAGGAAAAAAAAAGAGAAGAGATAAATGCTATTATTCATGTTAATTTATTATTTATTGTCACAGATATGAATTTATAACAAAATTAGTCAGCCCAGTAGTCAACAACCTCTCACAATTGCAAGCCCAATGGAAAACGCCTGTAGGCCCATCTCGTGTAGATCGCGCTCTCAGACCAGCTGAGGGAACAGGCCCTTACGACCATTTCCCATAAAAACACCATCGTTGATTGCCATCCTGAGCATCCTTCCTCGCACGCTGCTTCTGAACATCTTCCAAGTTTCAACTTTCCAACTATACTGAGAGAGTCAAGGTAAGTCTGTGAACAACCGAGTTGGCCCTCTCAATCCAATCCCCATGGCGTCCACAATTCTGAAGCGGACAAGCTGCTCCACCATGAAGACAATGGCGGGAGGTCTCCGAATCGGAGCGACGCTGTTTAGGGCCTTAGCGGCGAAGGTGGAGGCTGGGACTGACATAGTCGCGGCCGCACCGGATGTTTCTCTGCAGAAGGCTCGGAGCTGGGACGACGGCGTGGCCTCCAAGTTCTCCACTACTCCTCTCAAAGACATTTTCAGGGTTTGTTGTTAAAATTATCCGCTTACATTTTTTTTTTTTTTCATTTCTTCCCATTTTATTTTGCAGAACTATAGAGTGATTTCTATTTTACTTACCCTCAAATATTAAAATATTATTATTTTTTATTATATTTACAATTTCGAGAGCTAAATTCATTTAATGTTTTATTTTACTTATGAGTCTCTCTATCATGATCTTTCAGGATAGAAGAGTGGTCATCTTTGGGCTCCCTGTAAGTTACTCCCTATTTTTTTAATGGATACTCTCAATTTGTATATAATATATATTTTTTCATTTGGATATTCCTCCTTTTGATGATTTTTTTTTCCAGCACCAATTAAGCCAGTTTTGCTTTTGAAACAATGCGCGCAAAGGATGACATAAATTTTGGTAGGAGTTAGTTTACAAAGTTTTGATAAGAGTATTTATTATAAAAGGAAATTAATAACTGTGACAGAGGTGTGTAAGAGTCACATCACAGAGGATTCTTATATAATCAAAGGGCGAGTAGACTGGTACACAGAGCGGTCACACACATTCATATTCCTGTCTGTTGTTGCGATAGGGGTGTAGTTTGGTATACTTGATCTTGAGGATTGCAGGAACTTTATCCAGAAAGCTGAAGCTTAACATTTTGTGTAGCATATGATTTGATGAGGCAGAGATAACGAAGACTCTTGGTGTGGTATCTTATATAAAATAACAATGGCAGTCATTAGAATCGAATTTTTTCTTGAATGAATTATATATTCACACTTTTAACTTTAAACCTCTGCAACTTTGTACCACAGAAGTTTGTCATTTAGAACTTTAATCAGGAAGCTATTTGACCGCCAAAGTCATTTATAAAGGGTGAGGTGCTCAAAACCAGTTTTGCAATCATCACAAAGCAATGTTATTATACCAAACTTATAAAAAAAAATGTTATTATACCAAAGCTTAAATTTCATAGAAAGGCAAATCAAAAGCAGTTCTCTTGATTCAAGCAATTTCTTTGCTTTCTTTTTGAAAATTTTTCCCAATGACTATTAATTTTTACCTCATTGGTGGAATGGCTCTTGGCTTTTGTGAAAAAACCAACTACGTGTTCCTTGGAGTCTGAGAATTTCTTGGGAGGCAGGCAATGGCTAATTTTAGATTCTAATGATATGGAATTGTGGGAAAGATTCTTAATTTTATTTTGTCCAAGACAGAGATGAACCCACTTCGATATCTGCAACATATTCTTCTTTGATTCTTTGATTAGATGGATTATGGGTATATGGTCTGAATTTACCATATTACAGGGTGCATACACAGGAGTTTGTTCCCAGCAGCATGTGCCTAGTTACAAGAATAACATTGATAAATTCAGGGATGAAAAGGTTGATTCTGTAATTTGTGTGGCTGTTAATGATCCATATGTGTTGAATGCCTGGGCAGAAAAACTTGAAGCGAAAGATGCTGTAAGTTTACCCCTCAATTCTTATCTCCTTGCATTCAAAATAATCGACTTTAATGTGTTTCAAATCGCTTGTTTCTGCTGAGTATTTTATTTTCCTCTTTCTTTTATTTTTGAACTAGAATTTGAATTGCACTATGTAGTTAAGTTCCTTATCTCCAGCTTTCTTATTGATTTCTTTCATGAGGAGAGGATTAAAATCAACTGGTGTATGTGTTGATTTGTGGTTCTCTAGTATACTTATGCTTCAGATACTGGTCACATGGCTTAGGAATTATAAATTCTCCTAAGCTTATTTCTAATTGTAGCTGATGTAGACCCCTTTTGCTAAGCAGTGGTATCAACTTACTAATACGGCCTGAGTTTAACTGGCTATAAGAACACGTGAATTTTTTTCATATTCCGTGTTCAGCAGTCTAAGTAATAGAATAATACAGTTGGTGCTACTCTGTAAAAATAGCCGTATTGTGGTTTATGTATTTCTTTTATTTAATCCAATAATAATTAGCTGTGCTCATACACTTTAAAGCAACATAACTTGTTTTTCTTAAATGTTTTATTTTGATAGATTGAATTTTATGGGGACTTTGATGGAAGCTTTCATAAGAGCTTGGGATTGGAAAAAGATCTATCTGCCGCTTTGCTTGGACCCCGCTCTCACAGGTATAATCCGTGTATGATTTTCTTGTTGGAAACTTGAATGGACTTAAAGATCTAAGGTAACATTCTAGTTGGCCTTTGGAAAATGGGTTGGACCTAGTTGAATCAATTGAACATTGGGGCTTTTATCATACATATAAAATTATATTCCCCATGTACTTGACTATGCCTATTTTCAATCACCAATAAAGTTATTATTTACCAATAAAAAAAATCATATATGTGAAATTGGTTGTTTCTTTGTTAGTCACTAAATACCATTCAACTTAGGCAAGAATGGCTAGCTGCTGGTGTTTTTCAAACTTTTAAGATGTTGCTGCTCTGGTGTAGATGGTCCGCATTTGTGGTTGATGGGAAGGTTAAGGTTCTCAACATTGAGGAAAATCCATCTGACTTCAAAGTTTCTGGTGCGGAGCACATCTTGAAGCAGATATGAAGCTTGCTCTTTTTCTTTTTTCTTTTTGCAATCTGTATGATTACTCAATCTTTTGAGTAAAGTTATATCCGGTACTCCAGCAGCACACCAGAAGGACCTGTTTAACTCATAGGCATCTCTGGTTGTGAATTACTGAGTTATCTTGAATGCATAATCTGCTCTCTTTTGTTCTTTTCGATAGGATCTAAAGTGGGTTCTCTTACATTTTTCTTAGTTTTTCTCTGCAAAAATCAAATAAGTTTTACCAGTTACGAGAACTGAATTTTAAGCCTGCAGCATGTAACTGATTCTTGTTGTGACTTTGGTTTGATATATACATTTGGTTTGCAATGATGTTGGTGGTTCTGGTTGTGTTCCAGTGAAGAGTGCCTCTGAAGTCTCAGGACATGTTCTGAGATGTCCCAGCAGTTGTGTTTAATTCAAGACATGTCCCAGTAGTTGTACCCTCATGCCTGCTTCCGAAGTCTCAGGAGCTCATTTATTAATTGCAAGAAGGTTTGGTAGCTTTCTATATTAGTTCCACACACCCACTACACCTGCTAAGACCGTCGGAATTCTCTCGTGAGGTTTTAAAGGTTTAACAGCGATCATAGATTTGAAGGGTATTTTGCCCATTTGTTTTGTTTTATTTTCATGATGCATGGCATCTCAAAAAGTGAGACTTATGAATCGGACAAAGATGAGAATCAGCTTTCCCCTTCTAATAACTTGAGCTGTCGATTGTTAGGTAAGCCAATAGCTTCGCCAACTCATTCCTTAGGGCCTTCTTTTTCTTATGCCTTTCTCAAAGTCGGATTAGCATCCAGATAGAGAATTTGAATATTTTTTTATCCATTCACGATATGCCTAACAAATAGTCTGGCATATATTATTGTTCATATATAAAAACAGGGAGCACTCTCAACGGTTAATTTGCCCCCATTCCCTTCTCTCTATTTAAGATACCTTAAAAAACTCAATGCTTCCCTACATTTAGTGTAGCACACCTCTTTATTCACATTCATTATCTATTTCTTTATTGTAAATTTAAGATAGGTTCCTATGCATATTAACGATTTCAAGTTCTAAAGAGACGAGGACTGCTTTGTAGAAAAGAGTCTCAAAGTTATTCATTCACTGCTTTTCCCAATGACTCACTGCTCCCACATGAAAGAACGCAATTAAAACTTCGAAAAACATAAAACGTTGCAAATAGGAGATAATAGGAAGTCGGAATTATCTGCTGTCTATTTAAAAGTTACTTAAGAGGAAAGGAGAGAACACTATAGGGCAGGAAAACATATGGTCCGATCAATAAAGGTTTCCACTTCGCATGTATATAGACTATAGGTAGGCAATGCAGGACGCTAACGAACCAGCGGATTGGTTCAAACACATGTCATCGCTTGCACCATATGCCTTGCAGTGAGCTCATATAACACAGAGTTCAGTTGAAGAGCCAGTACCAGCATCAATATCCACTCTACAAAGAATGAGATAAAATAAGAATTTGATTAGCTATGTCTCAAATAGAGTATCTATCTATTGAGTATTATTCAACTTTCACACAAATGGGCACTTGGATGCACTAAACTTAATCTGCCCATTGCATTTTTAAGACCTATCCCCCCTTTTCCCTTTTGCTTATTTTATATTTCTCCACTTTTTATATATATTTTTGTAATTTTAAGTTCTGTAGCAGCCAGCCCCAACTCCATGCCCTTCCACCTGAGCTTGTCCCTGGGGAACTCAGCATGTTGTTGAAAAATTTTGAAGTAGCCCAGTTGTCCTCGTCCATGCTTCTAAATAACATAGTTTCAGGCTCCAACATACAGCTTTTATATCCAGAAACTCTAGTAGTGTCTCCTTATAACATGACCCGCTTATGTTTTCTGATGGTACATTATAAGGTAAGTTTTCAACAATGAGTTGTGTGAGAGCAACATCTAAAGGGAAAGTTTAAAAACCTGTGGATGAGGATTTCCTGATTGTCCATGTATAGCACCAGAGTTATAGGTTGCATTTGGACTTAAATCACAAGCAATTTCCCCAGAGATTTTGTCAAGTGACCGTGCATCAACATTTCCTTCCACACCCTTCCCTTTGAAGGAGAGGTTTGAAGTGCCTCCAGTACAACTGAAAACAGGAACAGATGATCCAGATTGCTTTGAGTTAAGATCCAGGCGTTCAATCATTCGTGCAAGACCAACAATTCCTGCATTCATCTCACGCTGAACTTCTTTGCCTAGCTCCTTTACTGAGTTATTATGAGCAAGCAACTTCTCCTTAAAGCCTCGGGTACTTTTTGAGATTGATTCCTTGTATCTGTTTCAAGACACCCACAATCATAACGAAGTGACAAAAAGAGGAAACATCATTTACAAAATAAACCAAAAGGCAAGATATCAACCTAGATGAAGCAGCAGACAGTTTAGATTTGAGTGTCTCTGGAAAGGAGAACATCTCGGATGCACTTGGTCTTCTTGAACTATCAGATGGTGGCTGGCAATACAGAATGCTGAATGATGACGCAAAACGCAAACACGTAAGATACATGGAGAATTACCAAAAAGATAATGAATGAAGCATGCAATAATCCTACAAGACTAGAAGCCTGTGGCACATACCTGGGATTAAAAGGGATATCTCTGTTGAGAGGAGTACTGGAGACCAAATTAACATCCTCAGATGCCGAAGGTTCAAAGTTGTCAGCATAAGGTATGTCCAAAGATGCTGATCCACCCCCAGTTGATCCGTAACTTAAATTTGGGCAATCTTCTGGTGAACCTGCATATGGTTGCCGTGACATATTTGTGGGAGAGGTGAAAGCAAGAACTTGGGAAGGACCATTCCCAGTATATCTCTGCCTTTCCCTTCTACAAACATATTGAGCTCTACTAGTAGCAGCAGTCAGATGCTGCATTATACGCTCATCAAAATCAGAGACATCTGAATTAGGTATGTCCTGGAAATTTCAGTTTCACCTCTTATCAATAAGCAGTCCTTTCTCACCATGCCAACCATTAATTAAGCATATGGATTATTGATACTAGCGATTCATATTGAATACAATAACTTACATGCCCGACATCAAAGTCCTCGCAGAAACTATGAAGAGATGTGGGAGCAGCAGAATAACTGTTTCTTGACCTTGAGTGCCTGTCAATGCCAACTGCAGCTAGAAGCTCTTGGCTACAATTGCAGAATGAACCATAGTTTTAAAAAACAGAGGAGCAGAACATGGATCTTTACATGAGAACATTTTGTTTTACAAGTATCTCTTCACAAGGAATTATATACCTGGCAGAGTCCCTTAAGACAAGTAACTGGCAACATATTGGGCACTCTTTGCTTCTTTGAGACCTAAAAGAATAAAAACTTTCATTAAAAAGGAACCAATGGAATTCATATGTGCCCATGCCTGCATGGGTGTGGGGCTAAATAATATACTTTTTCTCCCAAGAAAATATAGAAAATTGAATAAAAAGTGATAATGTACCATTCAAGGATACAATGAAGATGGTATTCATGTTTGCAACTGGTAATCTGAAACAGAAACAAGGTCCAAGGAGTTAAATATCCCATTTGACAGTTTAATCTAGGTGTCACTCTCACTAGACATGCAATTCCTTAGATTTTAAATTTGATCAGATAAATTTTTTTATTGGAATCCTTTAGATTTTAGAGGAAACACATATTTGGAAATTTCCTAACTGGAGAACCGATCTTCCAGAGCAAATAGAAGAAAATCTAATTGATGAAACAACAAATTTCAATTGTTTGTAATCAAGGTCTCAAGCCGGCCTCTTACCCGTACTGAAATATGTATTGGAAAACATAAATTTTCCGGTAGGTTGTTTCCATAAACTCCACAAAAAGCAAATATATTGCAGTATAAAAAGTAAATAAAGTATTTAAGTTTCAAGGGATCCATTCTCCTGATCCTGATAAATGGAAAACGTTCCCAGATTTCACCATAATAACCAAATTGAATTGGATAAAGGTACCTTTGTCCAAATTTTCAATGATCTGCATTCCATGGGTACACAAATGGAGCCTTAATACACAAATCAGTAGCTCCAAACTAAGACAGATAAAAAGCACATATATTTTATAACTGATTCAGAAAGCCAAAACAGGGCAACTAAAAATTAGAAGATTGATCTGAATAACATTTCCCCACTTATGAGATGATTTTAAGCCTAAAGAGTGATAACCACGACCACTGTTACAAAGTCGCATTCAAAAGCTCAACACCGATTAAAAGAAACGGCGAGCATAAATGAATACACATGATTTCTCCGTTAGTCCTTTCTCCAATAGCCCATGTCCAAGTTCATTAGTTTATCTAATAGCACTTGCTTGAAATTCTGAAGCCACTTTCCTCGTTTTTATAGCAAACAACCAAACAAACAAATTAAAATTTAAAAAAAAAAAAAAAA